>NDXB01000136.1:59658-104385 GCA_002631895.1 Agapornis roseicollis
TCAAGACCAGATATTTGAGTAAACCTGTCATCTATCAGGCGTGGCGTCATACAGTTGCTGAAAGTAGCTCTGCACAGATGGCTGCAGCGTTCTGCCTGTAACATAACATAATGTAACATAAGATAACATCTTTATGTATTTCCTGCATTACACCAGACGAAGCATGGCATGGTGGCGGCTCTCATTTCCCAGCGCTTCCTACAAAGAGGTGATGTGGGCACAGGATAGCAGAAGCTCAGAGTCAGCTTCACACATGAACAATAAAACAACAGCTACAGAAAGAGATGCTGTATTGTAAATGATGACAAGTTGCACTCAGAAAGGAGCCCAGCTGGAGTTCAAGTAAGACATGACTGCAAATTTGAAAGGACCTTTTTTCTGGAAAACAGCTTGATCTTGCCTGAAAACATGTACCAGACTGCAGATATTTCTATAAGCAAAAGGAGGAATCTGGCTGTGAGTGAAGTGATTAAACAACAGCTTTAAGGTTTGGTGACAAATGTCTCAGCAGCATCTGAAGGCATTTGAGGGGCCTGATACTCCTTGTTTTACAGAGCGCCAAGGAGAGAAGAAATGCCTTTAGAAAAACAATGGAAATCCACTGTGTGTAAGAGCAAACCCAGTTCATTTGTCCCACTGTGGGACAAATCCCTATGCTCTTGCTCATTCTCAGCCACTGCCTTTGCTTCCCATGGAAGGTCCTATTTTAAGCTCCTTGAAGCAGTCTAACAGCTAAGCAGCTTGCTGCATGCCAGAGCACGCTGGAGTCTGCGGTGCCATGGGCTGGAGGCCCAGCTGACCCCTCTCAAGCCACCAAACCTGTTGTCTTTGGGCTCATCTTGTTAATTTTAGAGGATTCTGTGAGTTCTGTGGAAGTTTTCTGTCCTTCAGCTGCTGGAGCAGGGAGCAGTGGTAGGAGCAGGAAGGTAGACAATGGAGTGTGGAGGAAAGGAATTATTCCTTCTAAATAAAGAATTGTCTGACTTCAGCTAAACTAAACACACACACACACACACACATGCGCTCCCATAGAGCTGTCACTTGTATAAGTCAAAGTATAGGAAAAATTATTATATCAAAAGTAGTTTAGCTTTTGTAAGTAGCTAAATTAAGGGACTAGGACTTGATTTTAAAGTGGATACTAGACAGACATCATATAATACTATTTTTGGATACTTAAAAACTGTTAAAATCTTTCTAAGCCATGAATTCCTCCAAAAATGGCTTGTCCTGTTTGTGCATGAGCATTGTGAGACTGGATTCTCCCAATGCATCTCTCCAGCTAAGGGCAGCATTTGGGGGCTTAGAGTCTGGCTGAGTCTTTCCAAGTGCAGGGAGAACTTCAACTAACTGATTAAACCATCTCCCTCTGGGCATCACAACTGATTAAGGCTCAGTCAACATAAGAGCCTGTAGAGTCCAAGGTTGGTGGGTGTGATTTAGGACACACCTTGTATTGTTCTGGGGCATGAGAATTAGAAAAACTAGTTCCCTAATCTCCATCCTGACAGGCCACTGAAAGAGCTGTGAGTCACTGCAGTGACAGGAATATTGATGACATTGGATTTTTGGGATGGAGGAGACCTGTCCTTTCTGCAAGAACTCTGTCATAGATTCAGCAGGAGAAAAAGTAGATTTTTGTGGGTCCCTTACAAGCCACAGCTGGTGGGTCAGCCACAGCTGGTGGGTCAGGCATGGCATCCTTCAGCCTTCAGTGCAGGCTGCAAAGTAATCCAGTCGTCCACTCAGGATTTGGTTGCTATGCACATTTTGAAACACGGAAAAATGCATGTTTAAAGTAACCCTACTTTAAGAACCCCATCTTCAAGGCTCCCTGGACAGAGCTATCCCTCTGGTTTCCAATGGAGCAGAGCTGACGGTGGTGGGTTGGTGATGGCAGGATGGACGGCTGGGCTTGAGCCACCTGCTGTGCCCAAGATAGACCCTATTTGAGATGAGGTATCTATCTGTGAGGTTTCTTCTTCCCTGAGGCTTTGACAGAAGGAATGTTTCAAGGACAAGCCCTTGCTGTAAGCCCCTTTTATAAAGTGTTGAATGCTCTTATTTGCTATTTTTAATGATGCCACTTGCTCAGACCTGTTCACAATGTAAGCTCCTCAATCAAGGCCCTCTGGATGGAGCTTGGCACTGTGGATTTCCACCCAGGGCTGTGGCTGCAGGCACTTCAGTGATGCAGACTGTAACACCTGTAAGACTTGCTGACATGATGAGCGTCTGACTGTTTGCACAATGCAACTTTGTACTTGGGTGGTGTTGAATCAAATCCTCGATACACTCAAAGGGTGACAGGGATATCCTTGTTTATAGTTGCTTAATTGTTTTGCATGCTTAGAACAGCAACTGCAACAAGCACAAACAAGCAAACCATGACAAGGGATGTTTCCTACAAGCTCAAGACAGCATCTACGCTCTTTCCACAATATGCATTTGTTTTCTGGGGGAAATGAATCATCTAGGTCAGGGTATGCTTTTAATAGGCGGGACTAGTGGAGGAAAGCCTTGTAATATTCTGCTAGTGACATGCTAGGAAGAAATAACAGTGAGCTCATGGAAATATATGGAAATTCGACATCCCACCTCTCTGTTTCCCTCCCCTCCCCGCCCTCTTGTATGCATGACTTTGAATCTGCTTTCGAGAGTCCCCACTGGGCAGGGGCTGTCCATCCAGCTGGCAAGGTTACAAACACATTTCAGCGCTGTCTACAACATGCCTGATGTAACCTCCTTTCTATAGCCTCTGCTCTCCTCCTTGCAATCTTTGTTTGACGTGGAGGAATGAAGCCCTGCAAAGCAAAACCAATGAGCTGTGAAGAATCGCAGGGCCCAAACTGCCAGATCCCAAGAGGGGAGAAAGGGGGGATAAAAGCACAAAAGGAAGAAAGGGGGAAGGAGGTGGAAGAAAGGGCTAAAAAAATACAAAGAAGGGGTGGGGAGAGTGAATAAAGAGAATGCCAGTAGAGATGGGCTGCGCCCTCGCTGCGGGGGTTTAGCACTCGGTTATTACTTGCTTTGCAGCTATGTTACATCTGTCAAAATCTCAGATTCTGCCTGTCGAGGTATTTACATTGTGCTCACTCATGACAGCACTGAGCCTGTCACCAGCT
Source organism: Agapornis roseicollis (assembly GCA_002631895.1). Taxonomy (NCBI): domain Eukaryota; kingdom Metazoa; phylum Chordata; class Aves; order Psittaciformes; family Psittacidae; genus Agapornis; species Agapornis roseicollis. Next base: position 62,784 of record NDXB01000136.1, read on the forward strand.
TCCCATCTCCTCTCCAAGGCTGTTCAGGAGGGAATGAGCCTTTGTTTGTTTGTCAGTTGTGCTTTTATTTTCTACTGGAAGACTTACCCCTAGCCAGGTCATGGAATGGCCCCCTGCTATAGAAACCAGGCACAACGACATTGCAGGTGTTGGTGGTTGTTGCGGCAGTTGGGACAAGATGTTGAAGTTCCCGTGTTAACCAACAGTTGTGTTTACTCAGTTAGCTAAGAGCTAAAGTGCTAATTTAGTTGTTCAGTAATTTATTTTTGTTTCTTTATGGCACCAAGGCAAACAATTCTGTGCACATCAGCCAGAAGTTCTATGGTTCATGACTTTAGAACATTTTATTAGAAATTAGCCAAGAAAATGGGAACAGTCAAATCTCTCTCTAATGTGAATCCATGGAATAGCTGTCTATATACTGACAGCCGGTGCACTGAATACAGAATATGTGAGTCAGAAGCATTTGAGATTTGAACAGTCTCTTGGTGTTCACTTTCTAAGAAATTTAAATTGTCCTGATAATTTATGGAGGAAGCCTGGGTCTTTCTAGCTTGATGCCTTTGAATGTCAGCATAAACAGGGGAGATTTTCCTGATGAATTTTCAGAGGGAAAATTTACCCTCAGGAAACAAAGAGTTTACCTGGCAATTTATAGAGGGGCAATGCACTCAATTTACTGACACCATTCTCCAGAAGGCCAACTTCTGCTGCTGGATGCACCTTGCTCAAATGCAAGTGCCAGTCTAGGCAGTCATTCATCTGTAGCAAAGGTGCCAGATGTGTTAGCAGCTCATACAGGAACATCTTTCCACTTTTCCATCTCAGGTTTTTTTCAAGAGCTTTGACTCAGCCTCACTAAAAATATGCCTTTCCAAAATAGAACATTCCCCTGTGCCACAGCTTTTGAGATGGTGGAGCTTCCTGACATCAGGCCTCATATGGGCCACCAGCAGCTTTCCATTGACTTTTGAAAAGAGAAATTAATGCCTTTGACCTTCACTGTTTGTACATCACACTGCTCATACTAAAATGGAGCACCTAAAAAGGCAGGGAAAGGGGCTGCATGATTACTGCCTTTGCTTTTGCTTAGAGCTTTAAAGGCAGTTTGAAAGGAAAGGCAGAGGCTACAAAACTCTGATCAGGTCTGTAACTTGCAGAAAAGTAGGAGTTTACCTGGAGTCAGGGGAGCCATCTCCCTTGGTTACAGTTTAGGATCTGGCCCCAGACTTCTGCATTTCAAAGGGGGCTAATATGGAAAACATCCCTCAGCGGTTTTTCAGGTTATTTCCCTTTCTTGCAGGTTATTTCCCTTTCTTTCTAACTGAAATTGAAGCTGATTTTTGTTTATTCTCTGCAGAAGCACACAGGTTACTATGAAGTCAAAATCTGCTTACATAACCGTAGAGGAAGATCATGTAGCTGCTTGCAACCTTTCATATCTATTAAACTTAATCCAGTCTGCCAGGCAACAAATAAAAGATGGGATCACTCCTGTGCTCTATTACTCCACTTAAAGGCCTTTTAACAATTTGCTATTGTTTGAAAAAATTTGCATATCATCTGTATTAGTCACACTTTTCTTCCCAGGAGCATAACCTTAATTACTGTTACTAGGTTTGCATGCCTGATGTGTTTGATCACACCTATTTTGCTTATGAACCTGTTACTTTCAATCACTGCTTAAAAAAGAAGTACTTCATTATTATGACTGTGTTGTTTCTTGACTAAATACCATGATACTTATTTTCCTCTGGGCTAGAAGGATGAGCAGAGTGTTCTGATTGCTTTGTTTGGATATATATATATATAATGGTTATATATATAATATATAAATGTATATAATATATAAATGTAATATATATATATAAATGGTTATATATATATATAAGTGGTTGGAAAACAAACCAAACCAAACCAAACCAAAACAAAAAAATCCCACAAAACCAAAGCAAGTGATAGTGGATCACCCTCATTTTATGACTGGCTGAAACTGAAAACCTTACTCTTGGAATGGGAGCTTAGAAAGAAACTTGGTGGCAAATTCCCAACTGCAGCAGCTATATGCTCCAGTGAGGCACTCAGAAAGAACTCCACTCACCTGCAAATCTGGGGCTTCTTAGAAATGCATCATCAAGGTCCACCTTGGCTCCTGGGAAACTGCTTGATAAAGAGGTGGCACCATGATTCCTGCTGCAGGATGTGCAGTGGGAGACTCTTTTTCTCTCCCTGTCTGCACCATACCATGGTTATGATGACTGGCTTCTTCATATTGTTTGCTTTTCCATAAGACAATGCTGTAGACTGGCTTTGGCTTTGTCTCCAGAGATGTCAGCTTTGGACTCCATTTTCCATCAGCCCTCTTAATCTTAAAGCCTGTTACAGTGTCATTAATAAGAAGAATTTCTTTAGAACATCAGATCATTTAACATGGAGTTCAGAGATACCAGCACTTTCAACCTCATTCCAATACAAAGCTGATGAATGCCTAACAAAGGTGTTGTTTTCTGAAGTCTCACTATTTTCAGGAGTCCTGCTGAGCAAGGCTGAATATATTCTTCTTGTGTCCTAGACAGGTGCTGAACATTTTCCAAATGCCAGTCATTACAGGGAAAAGCAACACTGAAAAGCATTATTAAGGATGCCAAATTACGTGCTCAAAAATTTGGTCATTAGAAATGCATCATGTCTGAAAATGCCTTGCCCTCATCAACTTTCTTATCATAGAGCCTACTGCAGTGACATAGTAGTTTGTGATCACTTGATGGGCAGATATTCAATATTTTCTATTTCAAATGCAGCCTTCTGCAAATGAAACCTACCTTCCTGCACACTATACAAACCTTTCTCAGAAAGCTGGGCATTTTCTCATCTGGCTGTCTGCCAGTTAGGCACTACAATCTTTGAACCCATCTCAAATGATGGTCCAACAATCCCAAGCTGCTTTTCCCAGTTCAGCCTTTCAGGCAAGCCCCATAATACCCTTCATCCTTTGCACTGTGTCCAAGACAATGTGACATCATCTGTCATACTGCTTCCAGCTCTGTAGACACACTCAGAGCCTCACGGTACATCCCATGGGCCACCCACCTCCCCACAGGCTGATTCACACCTTGGGACCTGCTGTATTGTGCATGACTGCACCACAGCAGCGCTGTGGAGGCTGTTTGATCCCTGTTTCACAGGCATAGAAAGGATGAGGTCAAAAGGTACCACTGATTTCAGCACCTTGTCTGAAGTGATGAGGGTGTGATGATTTGGGCATATTTGGAAATTTAGAGCACAAAAGACACCTGCGAGCATTGTCCATTGTCAGCCTCTGCAGTCAGGAGAGCTCCAGCATTTCAAGTCAGGCACCAAAAATTAGAAAAAACCGCACAGTATCAGTGATCATCAATGCCAAATTTGGTGTAAGTTGCATGTCAAGCATGACATAGGATCGCTTTGATCATTGTAAGGACAGAACTGGATGTTCAGAGTATTGATCGGTTGCTTCAACCTTGACGTAAGCTTTTAATTTCCCATACTCCAATGCCTAATTCATCCTTTACCTGCCGATTTCTGCAGCAGATGAATCTTCTTTCTCTTGCCCAGTCTTCCCCCTCCATCAAATCTACTTTGCCTCCTATCTCACTCCATCCCATCTCAATTTCTGCTCCTTGGCTTTCTCCTTGTGCTGGTACCTTTGCCTGGGATGCTCTCTTTCTTCAGTCCCAGTTTCCCCTCTCCCTAGGTCCTCACAAGCTCCAGTCATTCCTGGTATTTTTGCCTCATCTGTGGGTCCATCTGCCCCCTCCCCAGCTTGGCTCCAGTCCCCCTTGCCAGCCCTGTCTTTGCTCAGTGCTGGTTTTCCATTCCTCTTCCTCCCCATCCCAACTTGCCCACTCCATCCCCTAGCTCCTCACCTCAGATAGGGTCCCACAGGGTGATAGGGCATCAGCCATCTCACCAGCCACTTCCAATGATAAAGGCAGTGGGGGGGTGAGCCTGTCTGCAGGATGCTAGGGTGGGATGACATCCTTTGCTTAGCATGGACCACTGGCTTCAGCATCCAAAGTATCCTAGTGAGCCTGGGGCAGGACAGATATAGCTCCCTGCTACTGTTAGCACCTTAATTGTTAAACTAAACCAGCTAACCAAAATGGTTACACATACACAAATACAAGATCTTTCCTGCCCTAGGCTGTGAGAGCACAAAGGCTATTCCAATAATTGTAAAAGCTGTTCAAATTTTTACAAGATAGTAAAAAAAGTTGCAAACTGAGAACATATAAGCAGAGCAAGGGAAGGTGCAAGTATGCAAACTAAAACACATTCACTTTTCAGATGTGGCCATTAGTTACCTTTTTCCTATTTAGTTATCTAAATAGTAGATATCTCCTCGTCAGAGATATTTTTTCAATGATAAAACAAGAGCAAAAACCAATAAAAACTGTACGGTGATAAAAATAACAATATACAGGACTTAATATTTCCAATTACTTGAAAAAATTATGAGCTACAAATAAACACATATATGTGAAAAAAGACCACTTTTGTGCCTCACCAAACCATCATCTCCTATTCCTTTCATCTCCCTGTGCAACGTATGGCTGCACTTTCCTTTAGCTATATTCAGTGTTTGTTTTTTCTTTTTTCCTCTCCTGCCTCAGAATTGTTCCCCGATGTCTGCATACTTTTCCTCCTGCTATTCTTTCTTTAAATACTTTTTCCTATTAATAAAATAGAAAAAGCTGTCTGTCAAACTGAAATACTCCATAGCAAAAAAAAACCCCCAAACCAACCCATAAGATGACTTTGCAAGAATTACCAGTTTTGAAAGAGTCCCCATAAATAGCTAACAAGGAGTGGGAAACGTAATGAAATTATCACAACTGTGTGGAAAAAAAAGAAGTTGGTACAAGGGATGGAGCAGTCTGTGAGCATTTTCATTGACCTTTTCAGTCTCACTTTTAACAATTTCATGAAGCAGAAATTAAGCAATAATAGCTCCACATGCTCTTAAAACTTACTTGTAATTCACAAGGCAAGCACCCCTCTTCTTAATAAAGCATAGACTTCAGAGTCTGGCTCCCTGCAAGACTGTTTTCATGGTGACTACCAGCCACTGATCACTTGCTGCAGCTGGACTCCAGGGCCTTGACCAAGGCACTCTGATGGATAGTTCTGAGCCAGTCAAGACTTTAGTGGGTTCTGATGCAAGCTGTTGCCAAGACACCTGCCTGTCTTCTGATATTCAAAATTTGGTGATACTTCAGTAGAACTGAAGGCTGGCTTGTGCTGAGAAAGATGGTGTGAACTGAGGTATTGTAAAGGCAGCCACCTATTCTCTTCTGAGGAAGAGGTTATCTCCAAGAAAGGGTCATTAATCAAATGATGGGGAATTGTAAGGAGTTAAGCCACTACAGCTGTTTTCTGTATGAATAATAATCAGTCCCCTGAGTCATTACAGAACCTGTTGAAACACATTGAATATGCAAAGCATGCACTCAGTAACTGATACTGCACTACACCAGAACCTTATTTACCCTCTAAAACCACCTCTGTCTGGCCTAGGAGGCCAGGAAATGACCAGAGAGGAAGATGCATAGATCACTTCTCCAATGGTTACACCTGATCAGGGATAGAGCAAAGCTTCTCAAGTCTTGGTGCTCTTTTCCCAAAACAGGACTGCGGCAATATCGATGACAACACTACCTTCGCAACTCTGAAGTCATATCCCTTGCTCACAGGGCCATAATTTGCCATCATCCCTTTGTCCATAACACCAAAGGCATGTGGGTCTCTAGATATCTGTCAAGATTAGAGCTGCAGTACTGCAAACTTTGGTCTGTCACAGGTGCAATTCAGTTAAGGCTCTTTGGTGTATGTGAGATGGCATGACTGCTGCATAATGGCAGGTAGAGCACAGACACCCATCCACACTAGATCCACAACTGGAAGCCCTATCATCATATCATTATGCTAACACTATTGCTATAGCTGCTTAGCTGTGCTGACAGGCAAGACTAATTAATTACCTTAGGTGCTGCCCTGTTATCTTCCAGCTATACATCCTTAGGGAATCAAACTAACATTTGCTACTGCTAATAACTTGCAGCCCATGTCATAAGGTGGCCCAAGACCAGTCAATGGTAGCCTGCGATTCCTGGCAGCATGTTAATGTATAAAATAGAGGTAACCCCAATATTCTGCCTGAGCATTGCCTATCCCTAGTGGGCAGCAGCAGTGCTTTCACCTCATCAGAGTCTGGGTGCTATTTTTTACAGCATTCCCAGAGGCATAATTTCAACAGCTATGGACAACTGCAAGTAGTCTCCTGTGTGACTTTTTGTTCTGACAGTTCCATTAGACATAATCAGATTTTTATTATTTTTTTCCTGATGATCTATTGATCTAATGTACTGCAGTTTCATTGATATTCCCATGTTAATTCCATCCCTGTCTGCCATCAGAGAAACTTTTGCTTGCTCATGTGGTGTAAATTAGCTTCAGCTCAATTAACCTCTTGACATATGTTGTTTTTCCTGATTTCTCTTCAGACCTGCTAGTTTTCCTTCAAACCATCAGCATGCAGCTCCTTTGGTGAACCCTCCTCTGCAGTGCAATACTGTGCTGTTTCAGCAGTGGTTGCTACAACACAAGGGTACAAAGCCACTTTCCAGCACAGGATGTCTTAGGAAGGCAGCTGGGCACACTAATGCATGAAAGCTTATAGCCTTTTGGTCCAGAAACTCTGCATTACCTCAGTGAAAATAGAAATAGAGAGTAGAAGAGCACAAGAGCTAAGGGGCTCTGAAATGAAGCCTGTGGACTTGCATTTCCATTTAATGCCTATGACTGTATAAGAAGAATTTGGCTCAGTACTATCAGGTTAGGTGTGTACAAGTTGCAGTGTACTGAAACACCTTACTCTTCATTAACACCTTTCCTTTAATTTCCCCCAAATCTACAAGGGGATCTGAATCCATTATGGTCAAGAAGGGTATTACTGCATGTGAAGAATGCATAGATTTCTAGGGGCGAGCTCCTATTTAATTGAATTCAGTGAATGAAAACACCATGACATTGCTAAGATTAATGACTTAATAATTTTTGAGACAAGGCAAAACATGAAGTAAATTGATTGCATTAATTTTACTTTTTCCCCTTGGAAACAGTACTGCATACCAGCTCAGCAGAGTCCTGAGGAGGATGCTTTGCTGTTACACAGGGAAGCCCAGCTACCCCTTCACCATTCAACTCTTGCACTATGACATCACTGTGGAGTAACTTTTAATGTAATTTCCTAGTTGCAGACATGTAGGTTGACAGTAATTGAGCTGAGATCTCTACAGACCAAATGATTAATGCAGATGGCTTTTTGGAGTGGAAACTTCAGTTATTATTAGATTATTCAAGAGAAGGAGAGAAGGTGTCAGAGCATGAAACAGAGGACTGCAGTGACTGCACATCTCACTCCTGAAAAAGTATGCATAGATTTTAATTTCTGCTGTCTTGTTAGTAGCTCTTATTCACATATAAATCAGTTCCTGCCTAAACGCAATGTCAGATGTAACATCTTGTTTAAAAATCCATTTAGAGACAGTGAAATGGCTTCTTCTTTCCTACATGTGGCGTAAGTTGAGATGACTTTTCACATAGTATCTGTGACAGTGTGTGTCAGAAGTGTCTCTGTAAATGCAGGGTAGCGTTTGTTATTGCTCAGCATTATCTGTAGCGTCATCTTCTGCAAGATAGTCACCAAAAAAAAAAAAGATTGTAAGTCTAGCAAGAAAAGCGAGCACCCTTTCACAGGCATGGTGTCCTGCTTGTCTGCAGACAAGTATTCCAGACAAGTGTATAGAAAGTATTCCAGACCTAGGATTTTGCTAATTAGGATATAGATGAAAAATGTTAATCAAAGGATCTTGAGGGGCAGGGAAGACAAGTAAGGTAACTCTTTATATGATGTCATTTGGAGTCCAGAAACTAATCACAGTGTTGATAACAAAGTTTTCTGAAGTAAGTAAGCTATGTGAAAACTGGGGTATTTGAGCTTTGGATGGCTTGAAAAATAGTCCTAGATTTGCCCTCTGCCCTTATCTCCCTTGGGTGAATAAGGAGTGACATAGGAGACAGTAGTGGCAACAGTCATCTCTGGCAAAGAAACTCGCTTCTATCACAATAGAGAAAGATTCTGGTTCTAACACAAGATAAAAGAAAAACTTAAAACGGCTGAGATCCACAAAGGATTTTTACCATCAAGCATAATCTTAACAGTGGGATTTATATTTTTCTGTTTGTATACTACTGCATTATTGCAAATATTTTTCCCTTAAATTTTGCCTGACCCAAAGTTAAGTAACACATATCAACATGTTCCTTATCCAAAGTTTGGTGACCTACAGAATAAGGGTCCTCATATGTGTGCCTTCCTTCCCAACACAGCCCTTTCTGGAAGAGAAGGCAGCTCAGGATCACAGAAGCTTTCTCTCTAGGATCTTCTTTCTCAGGGCACACCAGGGAAGAAAGACCTCTTGAAAATCAGGCACAAAAGAAAACCTCCCTGCATATCTGAAGGGTTGTACTCCTGTACCCTGTGACTCCCAGAGAAGGTGATAACAATGCCATATCCCCCTTCATTCTCTGGGCTTCTCTGCTTTTAATCCCAGAGAAAATCCAAATACTGTGCAATGGTGTAGGACAGACACTGCTGAAACATGGCCTGAGAAGATCATGACTGGCCACCACTACAGAGGTCCCAGTTCCTGTGCAAAACTTGAAGTCAGTACATGGCATTGCTCCTGTGACAACTGCAGAAGAGCCAGTACCTCTGAGAAACTGAGTCCTTAGAGACTATTTATGTCCTGGCTAGGGGCTGTCTTCTTGCACAAGGGATCTAGATGTAGGAATTTGGGTGGTACTTCAGGATGAATAAAAACAGATCTGAATTCAGGACTACTGCAATGTGATAAGCCTTTGAAATTTAATGCAAACTGATTGTTCATTCAGCCAATATTTGGGGCACCTGCAGCCTAGGATTTCATCTTTTTTATCTGACTGAAGGGAATTTCATCACTGTAGATATTTATACGAATTGTGATTATGGTTCTACCCCAGTGTGCCTTCCTTTGTAATAGCCAATATTGAAGAAAAAAAAACACAACAAAACAAACCAAAAGCATTTTCAGTCTGAAAACAGAACATCTTCTACTTCAACGGCTAAATGTGATCTCCTTGTTTCAGTGCTGTGTCATTTACCTTGCTGTCCAACTGCAAGCCACCTCATCCAAACCTAAGCATACAAGAGATGACATGAGCAAGGAAAACTGCTTCTTTCAATAATATTGCAGCAGCACAGAGGTTATGATCCTGAAAAGATGAAGGCTTAGAGTTACAGAACACTGAATTGTTTCAAGATTTGAAGGAAGGAGGGCAAGGACAAGCCTTCCCTGAACAATAAATAAACTTACGAGCCTCAAATATCTTCTGGTATGAGCTGATGATCAGCACTCAGTGTCTCAGACACTGATTCTCAGACTCCACTACAGAGGCAGAACTTGTGCATTCAAGGATTTCTGCAGCATTGTTCTCACATGCCTGCAATAAAGCTCACTGCGTGCTTATAGTCAGATTTCTATGAATGTCTACTCATTCCTTTGGGGTACTGTCAGCTGTGCAGTCCCAATTTCAGAAGTGATGGTCTGCCTCTAAGTAGTGCTGGAGGCTCAGAAGTCTACATGAAGTTCACAAGTAACTGAAGTTAAAGATTGTCTCTGCAAACCCAAGCATGGGCGTCACCAGCCAGGCATTCAGAGGTAACCAAAACAATTTTGAAAATGACAACCTTTGGGAAGATCATGTCATGTGCAGATTGACATGAATTCATCAGTGTTTGGCAAGGAATTCAAGCTGTCTGAAGGGACTGTTAGCAAAGGAGTGTTCTAATGATCTGCATTTCTCTTAACCAAAGGGGAAAACTCTTAACTATAGCCATTGGTCAGCAGAAATTGCTCCAGCAATGTTCTCCAGTGAGTCTAGGAGCAGCTCTAAGGCATGGAGGAAGAAGGAAACACAGGGAAGGAGCAGAGTCAGCACTGCTCAAAGGCTTCCCAGGCAGGTAGGGATCTATAAACCAGCCTTACCACTCCTCCTGCCACTGACAAAATAGTCAGGATGAGGACAGTGACTGCCCTTCGTTGCAAGGGCTGCCCCAGCAGTAGTTACTGCCTTGTACTCTCTTATCTTCTCCTTCCCGTGTGAGCAGCAGGAGCCAGCCTGGTTTGTCAGGATGATGACACAGGTAAAATAGGCAGAAGGGAAAACCAGCAAAGACCTAAACTAGGGGTGTGTGAATCACTTAAAGATGCTGTTCCCTCCCACTTTCATCACAGCTGACTTTATGAATTTTCTATTCCATCCTATCACTTCCCTTCTACCTATTGGAGTTAAGGATTTTGGTAAGTGCTTGGTCGCCAAAGGAGAGTATCTCTAATGCACTCCTCATTAAAGTTGCAGAAATGAGCAGCGCTTCAGGGAAGCCACACACGATATATAGGACTCTGGGGTTTATTGTGAGACAAAAGGCAGGAATCTCAGCAGGGTTACATTTGCCGTCATTAATCAGCGGAACTAAAAAATCCTTTGGCAATGCTGACAGTTCCAGTTTTGGCTTCCTACTAGATTTAGACCAGATGTGACTTGGGTAACCAGCCAGTTGCAGAAAAAATAATAGCTGTTCCTTTCTATTTTGGAAGTGAGAAACCTTCAGATGCTCAGCTCCTAATTAAATAATAGTGATAGTGAAATGTGCAGGTGGAGGAGACACCCAGATGGATTGCCAGTTCTCAGTTTTATGCTGCCACAGTATGTTGCATGCATGCCTTCACTGTCTTCAGTCCAGTGTATGGGGAGTTTAGATGGAGTGTTTCCCTTTGCTCTTCACCCCAGGCCAGAGGCGTCCTAGGTTTCCTATAGGAGCACAGGGCTACTTGTGTCTTGCTAGGAAGCAGAGGCTGGGTGACTTCCATCACAAGAATTTTAGGGGCTTGCAAAGTTAACTGAGTAACCCTTCTCTTTTCAGTGCTGGAAACTCCTCTCTCCCATTCTTACCTTGATGCTACATGAACAGCAGCAGCAGCGATTCTCTGAAACTCTGTCACGGGCAAAGTAGGACATGGGACCAGTCTTTTTGCTGCATGCTCACAGACATGTACCATAGATAAACACTTACTGTGATCTACAATACACCCAATTACACTGAGTCCTGGCCACACTCTTTGCCTTATTTCATGATGCAGCTATGCTCAAAAGAGGTGACTGAGAGAGTTCAGCCAGAATCCCTTCTCCCTCTTCTTTTAGACCTTGCTAAAATGACATCACCTGTTCAAAACATTGTCTACATTCCCTCTGAATGGGCTTCACCCCTCATGGCTTCTCAGGCATTGGAGCTATTAGGATGTTTTGTATGAAGCCAATGTTGCTGTGCCACAGCTCATGATGGTAGACAAGATTGCTGTAGTACTATGGTAAAATCAACTGCAAACACACCTTAACCTGTTGTCTAAGTTACATTGGCCTTTGCTTTGTGTCATCATTTAGAGCAGCAGTATCAGGAAGTCTTGGTGGGTCTTACCATGTCGTTTATCCAGTGGGGAAAATCAGAACCTATAGCATCCCTTGGTTGTGTACACAATGAAATTGGTAAGAATCTGTGAGGTAAAAGCTGAGTACTGACTTATTTGAAGTCAAGCATTTTTAAATGTGCTGGTTCTACACTGATTGTACTAAGTGTGGGACTGAGCTTACATGTAAGAAAATGAAGTGGATTTCAAGATGGTTTTACAAAGACTTCTGGCATCAGCTTTCTTCTTGACAGTGTCTGCAAGACTCAGACTCATGAGGACCATTTATGCAGCCACAAGAAATTCTATTTTTATTTGAGGTACTTTGCATAAATTTTTCCAAGCTCCTGAAACAATAGGCACAATATAATTGGCCTTCAAGGAGTTTCTGGATACATTACAGAAAAAAAATGATGGGGATGTTGGTTCTATATGTTGTCTTTCATCCAAACAAGACAATGTTCTCAAAACGCTGGGCAAGTCCAATACAACTGTACACAGTCACGAACTGTCTGGCTACAGATATATTGTCTGTCCTGAAACCCATGAGGAATTGTGGAGAGAAAGGTAGGAGGTAATGTGTCCCAGAGCAGTGGGTCTGGGCTGTGCCTGGCAATGTTATGAACACACCCAGTACATGGGGAGCAATGGCTCATGCCAAGAAAACATCTTCCAGCTTTGAAGTAAGCATCAAAAAGTAAGTTTAGGATACGAGATCCGGGGCACACACTGGAGTGGGTGTTTCTCTCCTTGTCCGTGTTCAGTGAGACTGTAGATGAAGAGAAACGTGTGTTTGTATGTGATGTGTGCATGGGTACGGCTCACTCAACCATCACTAAACCACAATCTGCTCTGAAGTGGTAGACAGATGCCTCTAAAGTGGATGCATGTCTACACAATAGGTTTGTGATCAGTGCTTTATACAAATAAGCAATAAGGAAACTGAGACATGTAAACTGTAATAATGTAACTGGAACTCACCCAGGGCACTCAAGGCAGCAGCCTTTCATTACTGCTGTGAAGATTGACATGGGAGCTGGAACAGCTCTACAAACGTTCAAAAGACTGCATCTCTGACAGCCAACTGTCCCCTGGCACTATTTTATTGCACTGAGTGAGAAGAGAAAAAAAGGCCAATGCTGACCTACTTCTTGTGGCACCTGTATCTGCCGTGTGTCATTTCAGTCCAAACGTGCATTCATGGTATTAGCTGGACTTCCATGCAACATTCAAGGCTAGGCTGTGGGAGAGAAAACATACAACAATAAAATAGAATGTGCTACAAATAAAATCAAATAACTGAGGCTTCAGAATGATGGTAAATGACCAGGTGTCATAGAAATGATCATTTTACTGCTTTGAATTACAACATAGCAAGGGAATTGTCATTGAGTCCAGTTTTATTAACACAATACATAACTGATTCAGGGAAGGCAAAATGCAAACTCCCTCCAGAATTTAACCAGTGTGAATTTGTGGGTAGACCAGGCCTCAGTCAGAACAAAAGAGAAAATAATCCCCTTGTAATGCAGCATTTCACACCTAGCAGGCAGGTGATAATTGCTTCAGTCCAAGGGGATTAGCACATTGTAACCTCATTATAATGTAAAATGTAACTTCCCTATATGGGGTTGTCCACGTGGAAAACTTACAGTGGTGTAAACAAAGGTATGAATTCAAACTGATTTAGTTTTCCTGGAATAATTCCTAGTGTGAATTTATTTCTTTAGAGAGAAGAACGCCTTTGGTTTGTTTGGGTCTCTTTTTTTTTTTTTTTTTTTCCCCCTCTCCTTTCCTCCTCTTGCAGTTTAGTCTATAATTTTTTAGGGTTAAATTACAATAAATCAAAAGCTACCACTATTATTCCCAAACAAGAATGCTCACATCAAAATTCAGTCTGATGAAAACTATATTATTTCAGTCTACATCTTTTACTAATGTAGCTAATAATATTTTCCNCTCTTGCAGTTTAGTCAATAATTTTTTAGGGTTAAATTACAATAAATCAAAAGCTACCACTATTATTCCCAAACAAGAATGCTCACATCAAAATTCAGTCTGATGAAAACTATATTATTTCAGTCTACATCTTTTACTAATGTAGCTAATAATATTTTCCTTCATGAACAAGCTTTAGGCAAAATGAAACTTTGCTTCAAACAGATGATGCAGTTTTGGGATAGGCTTAAACAGCTCTAAATTTATCTCACCACTGCCCTCAGTAATGGCAGTAGCATTTTGGGGGTGCTGTATATGCAGTCAGATCAGGTACTTTTAAAATGATATTACAAGTAAAGAATGAAAGGCAGGGGAGAGAGCAGTGATGGTGGAGAGGAAAAAAGGAGGAAGGATCCTTTTCTCCATTTTGGGGAATCAGGGTAGGGACCTAGAAATGGCAGGTTGCCTCCATCTAGCAGGGGTTTAGACTGGTGTCAGCTGACTATGAAACCACATGATATTTTTCTTGTATTCTGAGTATGGTAACTTAAGCTGTCTAAAAAGCAAACAACCTGGTCTCAGTCTTTCATGTTTTTTTCTATTGTCAATGGAGAGACACAGGTCTCATAGGTTCTTGACCTGCCTTAGGCACTTAATTTAGTGCATCCTGTGTGTTTCACTATTTAATGCTAGGTGAGATGAACCCCAGCCTGAATGTCCAATGAAACATGCTGAAACAATTGAGTTCACTTTTGTCATTTTTTAAGAGTTTGCCCAAAATGAGAGACCCTGGATGTCAGCCATGTCCCCCCACCTTAACAATACCAGCATATTCCCAAGCTAAGGAAGTATGTGGTTTAAGTAACTAATTTTTTACTAACTAGCAAACATGCTTAATTGTATGGAGCCAACTAGTAATGCATTTATGGGCATTACATTACATTACATACATGGGCACGCTAGACAAACATGCATTCTTGATAAAGCAAAATGATTTCTCATCTCAGTGGGAATTATTGCTTAATTGCTGGTTCAGGATCAGCTGCCCTTGTACGCTGGGGCTGCTCTGCTTTGTCTGCTGGTGCAATAAAGTGCTAATGCTTTTCTGTAGACAAGTTCTGAGGAGAGTTTCCAGATGACATCTGACACTTGAATGTGTTTCTGTTATTTACTGCATCATGGCTGTTCAGGAGCAAACAGCAAAAACTCATTTCATGAAGGATCCTCAACAAACATTAATTAAGGCTGTTGATTTTGTAAGTAGTCTAAGTGAGGAAAGGGGTTAAGAGAGCTCTGGGTCACAACCACAACGCAAGGGAATGGGGGAGTGCTGGTTGTGAGGGTCTTCCCCCAGATAATACCAGACTCAAGAGTTTTATCACACATTTCTTTCCATTTCTCCCTAAGAAACAAGCCCCGATGAGGTCTCACCTGGGTGTTGTTTTATTCATAGCCAAAGTCACAACAAAGAGTGAAATATGAACATCTAATCTGCTTTGCTAATGCAAAATAACTTCTTTCTGTGTGTGGCCTCACACAGATTTCAGCCACTCAGATGAAACAGACTAAAAATTGCTTTCAAAGGCTTAATTTAATTTCTGTGAGTTTGCTGTCAACTCCCAGAGAACAATGTGAGTGCCTCCCTCGTTTCCTGAAAGGGACACATCTTTGGGAAGAGCTCATTGATTTCAGATGCACTCTTAACACACGTCAGTAAGCTCAGATGCATCCTTCATAATTGAATTACCTGGGGATTTGGCTACCTTATAAACAATGCATGTTGCCATTTACAAACCATTTACATATCAGTGAAGTATAAGGAAAATCCTTCCTCCACGTGCTGCTGTAAGCTTTCTCTTAACAAGTAGGAGTATACACAAGGGCACCCGTTTTTTTGAAGAGGATACCCATTACAGATAAAATAGTATGCAATAGCCCAGCTGTGTTTTGCCCCAGTGTTCTTAGGCCTATTTTGTACATGGGTATACAAAAAGCATTTAATTGTTCCATTAACTTCTCACTGCTTGATGCAGTCAATGGAATTAGGCACCAAGGAGCATGTGAATATCCAAACTAGAGGCCTGTCTTTTCAGACTCTCTGAAGATACCATTTCAAATGCCCGGTATACAGTTCTTTGCAGCTTCCTCTGGAGAATGTGTCATTGCTAGTACAGAATACTGGCTGCACATACTAATTTTTTTATTGTAGATTTCCCCCCTGTATATACTACTGATGCCAATGGAACCTTGGGATACATGGTATTATACATGGGATCAGTACCAATTCCTGGGAAGCCAGGCTGTCAAGTAAGAAATGATTGTAAAGATAGAAAAGCAGTTGTATAAACTGATCCAAGTGCACTTCCTTATACTGGAAGTGTAGTTGGGAATGCCTCCTGCTCTTCCAGTGCAAGATCTTAACCAGGTGGCTTTATTGAATGCCCTCCTTTATAGTGGTGCTATATTCAAGTAGTTAGGAATGACAATTCCTTTCATATGAAGTAATAAAGCATCTGTAAAAAGAAACGTTATTTAATTTGACTGGAAGTATCAAATGGATGTGGCTTTTTGGAAAAAGGTCATTTGCCAGGAAACACATACTCATCTCCCTACAGCAAGTGCAGTGGTTTGCTAATTCTTTATAAGAGGCACTAACCTTTTTGTGCTTGTTACCTCAAACAACTGGAAGAAATTGTTTATTTTCAATTACTTTGTAGCATCTTAACTGCATTATTCAATTCAGCTTTAATAATAACAATATTTACCACAAATGCAGCATTTTACAACTTCATAGTGGCCTACAGCATTAACTAATGCATCCCAAAACATCCTGCACTTGAATTAAATATGTGCACTACTACAGGTAAATATCTATTTCCTTTGCAGCTTTTGTGGTGTAATTTAAGATCGCACAAACATAACAGAAATCTCATTCCTGTCATATGTCCAGGCCCAGATCCTGGTCCTGGGATTTCTCCCTGTTCTGTTTACATTCAGCTGTTGTTTGATGTAACTTTACCATCAGATACTCCTGCTGAGGAAAATAGCTCTTTTGGGATAAAGTATGTGTAGCACTCTTTTAGGAAACTATAAACTGGAAGCAGTTCTCCAGCCTGAGAAAGGAGATAGAGAGTTATTTTTACTCTTAAATTCCTCTAGGGGAGAGGCACTCAGATATGAGTGTGACAAGAGCTATTCAAGTACATAGTGAGAGAGAGCAAGAGGAGGAATGTAGTGATCAGTGCAGCTACACTACTAACTAGTAGATGAAACCAGCAAACCCAGCATTTTGACAGAAAGATTTCTTTCAACTATGGTCACTTCCAAGTTAAAGATACCAGCGGTGCTATTAATCCTGGTTTCAAGCATATCTGACAATAGCCATCACCACCAGCTAGGAATGACTACCCCTCCTAAATCAAATGGCAAGAGATAACCTGTACCAATTGCTTTTCCCATGCTGCCTGGTATGTTTGAATCACTTCCAGGTTCCTTTCAGGTCTTGCTGGAAGGACCTGTCTCCAGGGAAGACTGCCAGAAATCACCTGAGTGTCAATGCCTCTCTCATGCACCAACTGGAAAAGAGCTGATCCACAATGAAAAACAGTACAGGAGTCCCTGCACCGTGCCACAGCCAGGACCCCAGACCATTGCATTGATGCTAAGGGCAAAATTGCAAAGTCTGCAATTGCCCCAGACAGCAACACATACAGCTCCACCACCAGCACCAGCAATGCTGGAAAGTGCAAATCAAATAGGCATATTCAAGTACAGACACGGAAAGGTCATTTCTTCGTGACTTTTGATTTGACTTTGGAGCAGATGCACTGGTCACGACTAATCCTCATGACACAGACCAAACAGCTCTGAAATTAGCAGCATGAAGACAGACTCATAGCTGATTTTTCTTTTTGGTTACTTAAAGATGACTGAAATGTCTAGAAAATTCATACAGCAAACTCAGCTATGTTTCTAGGAAGGTTATGCATTTTTATACTTTGGAGCTTTTTTGGTGGGGTATCTGTGAGACTGTGAACATAATTTATAGATGTATCAAACGGCAGCCTAAAGAACCCTGAAACTTTTCCCGCGCTGTGGACATTTCTCCTCAGAAGCTGTTTGCGCCTCGCTGTTCCTGTCAAGCAGGTTAATGTGCCTCTAAATTTCACCAGACAGAAAATGTATTACAGTGTCAGCTGTGGTAGAGAATGACGAACACAGACTGATGGTGGTACTATCAGACACCTTGAGGTTGCTTTCAGCAAGCACAGGCGGAGAAAATAGCCTGCCTTGGTTCCAACAAAATAAAAGGACGTGGCCATCTCAAGGACACACTAAGACAAGATCAGCAACTTGTAAAAGCACTCATTAATCTCTCTAAAATAAGCCTCCCAGGTTCTTGAAGGGAGAGCATGTTGAGGTAGGATTTGTGTGATCTGCTTATAGGTAGAAAACCAATTTAGAAACAGTGTTTGGCATTGAACAACTTCTGCCATTTTGAAATCCCCTTCTACCAGTCCATCACCCCTGCAGACGCAGCCTGTGCAGAACAGGGAGCTTGCTGGCTCCCATGAGTGTCTGTAACGTGCTGAAATGGGGCATGCTCTGCAGCACAGGTGCCTGCATCCTGCCAAGGTGGTCATCTTGCTATGAACCAGGGGAGCTCCCATCAGCTTCCCTTGCTTTTTGGACCCAGTCTCATAGCTATCTGTGTTGCAGATGTGGCAATCTGCATGGGGTTAGCTGGAAATATCCCAGTGTGTTGTTACCTCTAAATGAGAAGACCAATGCCTTTAGCTTGGCTACGTTGACTTCAGCTTTTGTATTGAAAGTGGTAAGTTCACTCCCTGTACATGTTCTAACTGGAATCAGGATCATATGCACCCCCATACAGAAATTGTGTTTATCTTTCTAGAACTGGAACATCCAAGCCACAATATTTCTTGGTTTTGTACTTCAGGTTCTTGATTGTTATGTCCAGGATCAGGTACAGAATGATGATATCTCCTGTACTGATGGTCCCAGGGGCACACTACACCATTAACCGAGGAGCTGGAATCATAGATCTGGAATGAAACTGGGTGCAAAGAGGGAGTATGCCAGCTCTTGTCTTCTCTGGCTTCTCTGGGAGTTGTTACAGAGCATTTGTTTTTTTTCCCTGACTGATGCCTCTAGCTTCTTCCACTGTGAGATTCTAGTCTGCCTGCAGAGCTGGATTTATTCCTTTTTAAAATCCTTTTTGTTTTAAGTTTAAAGAGTGAAAAGAAAAATACTAAAGCAATTGCAATCAGCACTTATTTGCCCATCTATATATCTTTATCTAGTCACTGATGCCTTTTTTGCATAGATCTCAAAGAAATAGATGGTAGATGCAGGGCAATGAGTGAATAACTCCAGCCAGGCACTAAAAAGGTTTAGAGGTAAAAAAAAATCATTTCTAAGCAAACTGGTTTTGATCTAATGACAAAGACCTCTACCAAACAGAGCAGATAGTCTGGACAACCTGTCTGCATTGTGCTTGTTCATCTTCATTCTTCCTGATGCAACACAGAGGACCAGCAGCTCAGCAGCACAAACATCTGTCTGTGGTGTACCTCCCCATAAGCTGCCGTGGGAGCTACGGTGGGTAACCCACCAGTTTCAGTCAGATTCGTGGTGAGTCTCTTCCGTGAGTAATCTGCAAAGTCTATGAAATCTCTGGCTTTCTGGATTCCTTCAGAGTCCTTTACTTCACACTATAAACAAAGACAAGCACTGTAAAAAAGATTTGCTGGAAGAATGGTATCCATCTGCTGCTACATCTCCACAAACCCACACTCAATAGGTTGAGATTAAGCAGTTGGCCAGACAAGATAGCCAATGAATCAGCAAACATAGCTGTAGCATAAATAAAACCAGTGTGTGAAGGCAGTTAATGAGAAATGGGCCTGTTTCTCAAAATCCCTGAAGTTCTCCCCAGAAGCCTGAGGGGTCTTTTTCTCTAGTTGCATTCTTCCTGACCCTACCACTGCTTGGCACCCAGCCTTTTCTCTTTCTCAAACAATCAGACTGGCTTAAAAGCCCTGAAGCAAAACAAAAGGTTGTGTTCTTTTCAAAATCAGTCTGTTTGTTTTCCTGTGACAATCAGAAATGTGGGTTTTGAAAAAAAAATAAAAAAAAAAGAAAAAAAAAGAAAAATTAGCCCTCAACTGTTCAGGTAACCATTTGTTTCCACAGCTATATTCTCATTAAATCATCAGCTATCATAGGACTATGATGGAAGATAAGAGCTGGCAATGTTGAGATGTCACATTAAATCACAATTGTCAGAGGGAGGCTGGAAGAGGCAGCTGCAAATGAGTCATTTGAAAGGCCCCATCCTGGGGAGGGTCTGCTCACCATTTGGGGTGCTGTGTTACATGCTGGGGATCTGCAGCTCAGAAGCAAGGGGAAGGAACTGCTGCAGCCTCTGTCAGACCACGTGGCTCAAACTCATTTTTCACCAATCTCAGCAAGGATGCTGCAGAACAAGAGGAGAAATACTTTCTTCTTGCAGCCTATGCACAGTGTCTTCCAGCAAACCCAGTCTCCTGTGTGCACGGTTAGTGTGAAGCAGGTTTAGAGACATGCTTATTTGTCCAGAAAGGATGGGGAGGATGGAGCAGGCAAACTTGCTGTTCTGTCACCCACAATGTATTTGTCCTGTTGCCGAAAGCCTACACTTCTTCTTGTGCAACATAACATGACAATAAACAAACATTTAATGCCTCGAGGAACAAAAATAAATGCACTGGTGCTCAGAGTAGAACTTAAGTACGCTGCTGGTGAGGCTCTGAGGAAAAGATGCCTATTTTTATACCTGTGTGGCAGGCAGGAGGCCAAGCCACCACTCCAGGGCAAGCATGCCCCCAAGGCCACTACTTTCCTGTATGCAAGTTGTGTTCTCCACCATGCTTACAGCCATGGTGCCACCTGCTATCTCTAACAGAGGGGTTTTCCTCCTCATGATAGGATGACTATGTGTGGATGCTGAGCACTGCTTATCACAACCAGGTTAAAGTGCACATTTGTGTGAGGCTTTCACTCTGCCCACTGAAAAGAAAGGGAGGAGGCTACGGAGGGGTCAGAGAAAAGCTACTTCACAGCACCTTTGGTGGCTCTTTTCTTTGGTGGGTTTAGGTTACTATATATCACTGCCTCTTTAAAGGCTCTAGCTCAGAATTTCTCACTGTTGCTTCTCAGGGCGTAGATTTAACCCTCATTGGCATCACACTATCCTTCATTCCATATGCCCTTTACCACAGAACCATGGGATGGAGTCTTCAATAGCAAGCTTTGCCTTCAGGCCACCAAAATATGAAACCTCTAAAGTGCTCACAGGCTGGCTTTGCCTTTCCATCCCTGAGGGCATGTTTGTATTAAGGTCCAGAAGCCACTCCCTCGGGTGACTCCAAAGGCCATTAAAATTAGTGGAAAGGCATGCTGTAGGCATTGACAGGATCAGGTGGGTAATAGCTTCATAATTGAAAGGACTTTAAAAATTCACAATCAGTTTGTCAGGGGTAGAAACTCATTAGCAGGCAACTGATTTTTGAGATGCTGCCAGCCCAACCTTCAGAAAGCATCCCTAGTTCCCCATGTGTCGGCAAGGTCAAAGTGTGTTTGTCGTGCCTGAAATGAAACCCTCATGCATTGTATTGTAACGGTCAGCACCCAAAGGCTTTTCAAGTTTGTGGAACTCAGAGGCTGAACTCATTCCCAAAACTTTGTCTCTAGAGTGTTGGTTGAAATGCTTTGCCATGTACAACTTAGATCTTTTTTGCTGGAAGCCCTCGTGGTTACCCCCACTGCTTTACTGAGCACATATTGTTACTATTTTTGAGAAACAGCATCTCACTAAGTTCTTCCCCTAGTCTAAGAATAGAAGGTTTTCAGGGAAATGGCTTTATTGCAGAGTGGCCTTAAAGCAAAAATCTAACTGTCACTGCTCAAGACAGAGGGTTTCCAAGTTTGTTAAAAAATATGTGCATTTGACAATTTTACTGTAACTTATTATGAGTGTGATATAAAATAGGGGGATTTTTGTGGTTTGGTTTGCATTTCTGTACTTATATATGGTAATTAAATGTAAAAAAATGCCAATTAAAAACAAACTTTGGCAAAAGATTAGTCAAAATATGCACAGTTGAATTTTTTAGAGGCTTGAGGGGGCATTCCTTTGACATTTGCTTTTAAAAAAAATGCCTTAAAATACGACACTTCAAAAGCAGCTGCTTCGTGTGTTCACAGAGCAGTTTCCATATGCAAAGTTCATGTTAGCATGTCAGGCGTACAAACATGTATTCACCCAAATGCCCCTAACCATTGGTAATAGGTTAAATAACTATTTGCATAGGGCTTTCTCAAGACTGGTGGACCTCTGTTAGTGATCAGTTTATACTCAATAATTAAGGACAGAAGATAAACTTTACCTGTAATAAATGCCTCTCTTCAATGCAGTGTGTGAGGAAATGAACTAGTTTTGGTGCTGTGAAAAAGAACAAGAGATCTTATACAGCTGTCAGGATTTTCTGGCTTTTCTTACCTATTTCTGTATACACAATTGTGCCTTGACCTGGTTGCATAACTTTTCTGTATCTCATTTTCCTCATTTGTGGAGTGGGAATAACCATCTTTCTAAGTGCCATCCAATATAACAAAGCCAAGTACTCCAGGAGTACGGAAAATCATTAGGGAAAAGGGTTGTTCCTTGTAATACATAAAAATTGCCTGATTCGCTAGTGCTGTTGTGAAAGATAGGAAGGCACAGTGCTCAGATGGAGTTAGAACTCATAAAGTTTTTTTGTTATTGCAAAATATTGTTTAAAATAAGACGAATGATCAGATGTGCTATTTCAGGAATGGGTTGTGCCCTGCCTGCCGTGCTTTGTTTCTGTCCTGTGGGCCTTTGTGCTCTCAGTAGGCAGCAGTCCCAGCTATGATCTGTCCCTGCTCCTGCCAGAAGGCTCTTTCCAGAGATGGTTCCACACCTGCCTTGGGGACCACTCAGCTGCTGGGTCATAACAGCTCTTCTTGCTAGAAAAAATGCAGCTTCTGAGAGCAAAACCATCTGCTCTGAGAAAACCCCTGCAGGAAAGTCAGGCAAGCGTGAGGCCTCATGGGGACTGGGAGTGTTAGTGCAATATACAGTCATCACTTGAGACAATTAAGAAATCTGCTCACAGGAGAAGAGATGGTAAACACAGTGTTGTGCACTACCCAGTGTTTATCATAGAGATTTTGAATTTAAAAGATACATAAACATGCAGCTTCTGAGCAGCAGTCAGGAAGTAGGTACAGAGCTGTGTCCAATCAGGATAGAGGTCTGGTTTCATCAAGAACAAGGAGATGTGACGTGACAATACATTCATGCACCAAGATCCCTTTGCTAGGCTGCAGCTCTCTTTTCCCTGCCTACCCGAATGTGGAGGTGTTCTCAGTTCAGCTCGCTTTCTCCCCAACTTTCTGCCTGCTCTGAACCTTATAGCTGAGCTATTTGCTTTCAAGTTTGCAGTACTTTCTGGGCTCTGCGGCAGTGGTGCCTGGGTGCTGCTGTGAGCTGCTCTGCTGGGTGGGGGAGCCTGGCTGCCCTCCCTTAGGAGGGAAAAACTTATTTCTTCCCACCCAGCCCTACCACCAAAGTGTTCCCAGTCTGGACTGGTCTGCAGCTGTCCAGATGCAGAATCAACAAGATGGGTGAATTTGGAGATCTTCCTCCAAATAAGTAAAGATTTGCACTAAAATCATGCCTAGTGGATTTATAGCAAATATTAATATTGCTATAAAAATTAAATCTTAAATATAATTATCACAGTAGAATCTTCCAGTCACTAACTGCAGGCCAGTGACCCTCAGCATCTCAAGGAATTAGGGTGAAAGGAAGAGAATAGGGGGAGGAAAAAAGAAAAACATTGTAACACAAGACATTTTCAGACATTTTCATAGTTAAAAGAGGAGTGCAACCTGAATATCCAACCATGGACCTTGACACCCAGATGAACACACTTATAAAGAAGATAATAAATAAATAAAGATGTAATTGCCCCCAGGCATTTTGGCACATCTTCATTCCTTTAAAGCCCAAAGGATTTGATGGAGAATTTTTGTGGCAGTGTTTTCAAGGAATGTGTTGCAGTGCTGGAGGGACAATTTTTCCATTCATTTCTCTGACACTCTGGTGGTGAGCACCAACAAGGCACATTTTTTCCTAAACGTGTTTTTGGTTTGTTGGGTTTGGTGATGGTAGTGCTGCAGGAGCAGTGCTTTTCCCAGGTGATGTGCTGAAGGCTGTCTCTCTCCTGGCTGAGCTATCACAGGTCCTTCAGGAGACAGGAATTGTCATAACCAACTGGAGGGAGCATCCATCCTGCTCATGTCCCTGTATCTGGCATCCCCCTTCATGGACTGCTTAGGAAGGATATGGCAGTAATCCGGCAGAAAGCAATTGCAAACTGCCCTGCTCCACATTAATGGTTGGGGTTGGAAGGGACCTCTGGAGATGACCTCATCCATCTCCCCTGCCAAAGCAGGTTCACATAGAGCAGGTTGCACAGGATTGCATCCAGACAAATTTGAATATCTCCAGAGAAGGACATATTCAAGGAGATATCCCTCTGCATCTCTCTTTGAAAATTGCCATGGAAGGAGGTTTCCCACCTTCTTCAGAGTTCCTTGTTTGTTTATAACATTTACTTTCATCCTTTGGCAGAGTTTCACAGGCCATGAGCCCATTCTTTGGGAAAGCACTTTCATTTTCCCTTTGTACTATTTGGTTCATCACTCATGTGGGACCAGATGCTGAACGAGGAAAAAGCAGTTTAAAGCTTGTCCAAACTAAAACCTTCTTTTACAACTCACCCTTTCAGGTCTTGTCAGCAGCTCCAGGAATCACCAGAGCATACTGAAAAGCAATTTGTAACATCTGCATTCGGCAATTCAAGTCTAGGTCTTGCCACAAACAGCTTAAACTGGAAGAGCATTAGAAGGTTAAAAGGATAAAGCTCTACAGATTAAGTTCTCCACAGGGATATAATATTACCTGGTTGCATGGTGTTGAGGTATAGGGGGGTTAAGGAACAATTGCAGGCATACCACTGAGCATGACTGAGAGTCACTCTCCTGCTGTCATCCTAACTGGGCATGGAAGAAGCTGAATCTTGAGAAAGATCCTTGTACCACACACACATCCCTTTGGGCACAGAGCCACAGGTAAGCTGGCTGCCCACCAGTCTTGTCCTCCTGAATGATGTAGGATTCATGGAGGTCATTGCTTCCCTCCGAGCCCCCATCCTGGCCTGAGCAGATACTCCATCCCATCCCTCCCATCTACCCCACCATCCGCTTGGTGCCTGACAACCTACAGTCTCAGCAGTGCTCCCTGCACTGAAGCAGAGCATGGGTGAAGGTAGGGACCCCTTCCTCTGCATGCTGTGCCTGCAGGGGGGAAGGGAGCTTTGCTTGATAGTGGGGTGGTGATGAGAATCTTCATGACTGCAACTCTCTGCACAGAGGGGAAAGAGAAATCAGAGTTGGTTTTGTTCTTTTCCTCTTTCCCATCACACTGCCACTGCTGAGCAGTTTAAATAGTTTAAGTGTTTTTAAAGTGTATTTTACAGAGTAGGCTATGATCCTAACGTGTTAACATTTTACAAAACTGGGTCAGTTAAAATTCTGTTGCTATAATTCTGAACTGAAATGTTCTTCTACACTGTTTGAAATCAAAACCAGCTCTTCTTTCTGGCATACAGGAACTAGAAAAGCAGGAAAGAAAACAATTCTGTCTTGTAAAGAAAGACCACTCAACACTCATAAAATAAAAGAAAGAAATATTGTCAATCAGAGGAAAAAAGATTTGATTTTAAAAGCTTATCTGTGTTATTCGTAATACAGGTAGGTAATTTACTTAAATATTTGAGCTTAAGTCATATTATTTTCATCCATTCAACTGAAAGCAATTTGATCTCTACCTTGTTACATGCAGCCATGTTACATACAGGTTGCTTATAGCCACATGGCAACAGAGAACTCACTAAAGGAAACTTGGCCCAGGTTTGAAGTTTTCATTTTGAGAGGTAAACTTTTGTTGCCCTGAAAAACCTGATTTCATGCCATGCATGTTCTAATCGTCAGTGGCTTGCTAGCAGGAATGGTTGGGAGATTAAACAAAAAAAAAAAAGAGAACGGGTTAATATCAATCAAATAAAATTCCTTGTCCATCAACAGCCTGCAGAGACCAGCAAAAAGATCCCTGTACAAGAGCCAGCAATGCGTGCAGCACTACTTTGGATTTTTTCTCTTTCCAGATATGATTTGTTCCACATGCTGTTTACCCACTGATTTTTCCAAACCACGTCTTGGCTAGAAGGCAGGTGATGACAGATCATGGAAGAAGCAGAAGAATTTTGCAGCTTGTCTTGGCTGTACTGAATATGCCCCCATGCTTGGAACAAATCAAATGCTTTGTGCCATTAACAAACTGTGGCAAGTCCAGTGAGCCTTTCATCTCTGGCAAGGACTGGAAACATGCACCAGGACTATAAACAACAGAGAATAATCAGATGAGTTCAGTGCTTTGACTCTCATAGTGGAGAAAAAAGGGTATGGGCTGGCTTTTTGATTGAAGCACACAAGTGTACTTTACTCTGGATGGGTGGCAGGGAATAGGGAGGGATTGTTCTCTGTGACCAGTATGTGTCACGTGTCTTTACTGACTGCTTGGGAGCTGCCCTTGAAGCAACAACAGTGCCCTCATATTTCTCCAGTTTTCAAAATGATACACAAACTTCTCCAGAAAATTCCTTATCCTACAAGACACTGGGATGTCTCTTGCTAAAGACACACTCTGGGAAGTAGCTGATGAGTGGAGTTTACCTGTTTCATTGATGAAATTTCACAATTGCACTAGGTATCAAAGCTTCACAGTCAGTAAAATCTAAGTAACACCACCATGAAAATGCATAAATTACAGCTTATGTAGCACAAACCTTATCTTTTATAAACAGACATGAGGAAAACTCCCTCTTTTGCAAGTTGTCCTTACTCTGGAGTATGCAAAGAGAAGAAACCATACATCTCTGTCTACACTGGCTCCCTTGGAGAGTAGAAGAGCTATGTGCTTCTTTATTAATACCTTCTCTTCTCTGGGCACCACTGAGGGAAAGCCCAAGATTTCGCATGACTGGGATCTGAGCAGTGGAAGTGAAAGGCTAACAAAATAGGAGGAGAAATGTGACAGCTGGAGGCTGTTTCTGTCCCTCCATGCACACATCTGGAAAGCGCAGTACAAGCCATAGGACCAAGCCTGAACATGGACTCAATAGTGGCTGAATAAATGTCTGTGGATTTACGTCAGTGTGTTATTTTTGCTGTTGGACCCCGCTGAAATTATTTGACCTGGAAGTCACAGAACATTTCCCCAGCTGGGAACAGAACAGCAGTGCAGGGTGTGATCTATATAAAAATCTAAGAGAAAGAAAGAAATTTGTTGAGGTATATTTATGTGCCTGTGACAAAAGATCAAGTCTACAAAATCACTGGATTGTTACACCAGTATGATATGTCTCTGTAGCTAAAGTTCAATAGAGACAGAGATGAAAAAAATGTGTGCCTGTTGTGCCATGAAGTTTTCCTAATTCAGCTCTGTGAAAATGTACATCCATTTTCTGCAACTCATTTCCTAGGTTTTGGCTATGTTTTCTAATATTCCAAGAAATGAAACTCCCTCCCTTTCCCATGAAAAGTTACTTTGCAAGCAACTTTGCCTGTACTTGTGGGGTTTGTTTTTTAATTTTTGGAAGTTCAGGCAAACTTCTAAAGATCCTCATTTTATCTCATTGCTAATAAATACATGATTCTCATTCTCACTTAATGCCTGAATCCTTCAAAAATCTGCAGATAACCAGCCCTTAACCAATATGTCCTTTTAATTAGACTTTTCAGTGACAGGATTATTTCATTCTGACTGAATTCTACCAGTTTCTGCCTGGGAATACAATACAACAATTCCTTGAACCCCAGTCATCACCTACTCTGTGAGTTTGTTTCCTATGACAAGTCAGTGTCTGTGATTGCTTCTTGGCTGGTTTAAGAGTCTAGAATACATTAGATGTCACTGCAGATCATCAGGATTTACTTTTAGGGAAAACTAAAATAATCCAGCACTTCAAAGGTGTTAGAATCTGGCCATTTATTGATAAGAATATTCTACTCAGCTACACCCTCTTACCCAGCTATTTGACATGCATGTTTCCTTTCCTGACTCAAAAGCTGTGAGTACATCAAAGGCTGTGCAAGGAATGAGCTAACAAAATGTCATAGGCCCACATTACCTGAACTTAGCACAACCTTCATCCCAAGTCTCTGTCTTTCAAGTTATTTCCTTGGTAGGACTTACCAATGTAGTCATCCAGAATCCAGCTGTGTTGCTTCTGGGAATAATTCATAAAAAAATATTTGTAGCCTAAAACCTGGTAAAATCCCTGCTTTCTTTGAGATTGTCTCTTTATCAGGTTGTGATCTGCAGTTTGGAGTTGGCATATCAGTATTTCCTTGCATGTGCCAGCATCAAAGGGAAAGTACATGCTCCTGTCTCCAAATAAGAGACGTTTTCCATATGTGCGCTCTCCACTCTGTCCTGCCTAATGACTATACATTAAGATAATATGCGGGAAAGGTTGCAACATTTTGCAGCATATGTCTGCACAAGTGAGAAGCATGTCTCACACCTGCTTCTTGGCTTTGGGACATTATTCCTCATAACTCTTTTACAGCCTGGCTGGCTCATGGTGCTGCAGGCTTCAAATGGCAAGCCAGGGCAGCAAAGCAAGTCTTTCCTTGCTTGGGGTGGCAAGATATGCAGAAGCCTGCAGTCCCTTCTCTGGTCTTGTGCTCACTGGGGAAGGGGTGCTCTGTGGGAGCTGATGGCCAGCCCCCTCCAAAACAACACTGCCAAACCACCTCCAAAGAAGGCTTACAATTATTCACATGGAAAAATGCTTACAACTGATTTTCTCATTTGAAATTCAGAAAGCTGGTTTGAAATAGAGACCATTTTCCTTTAAATAATGTAGAGCAGTGCTGGAGCAGGGTTACATCTGTCACAGATAAAAATGCTCTATTTATGCCTTATTGTAATCCATTCACTGGTTTATGGTCCTCGTGTCCTTCAGGGAGTGTAGGAAACCCACACGATGTTCCCGAGCGCTACATTTTGCATTCGGATCTCCGATTCTGTTGACAGATGTGTACAATCACACACAGCAGTCAGACAGTTCCCTCTTGACTCTGTATTGGAGGAAGACCGTGAGGGCAAATTATTTCAACTGAGGTCAGCATTAACTTAAGCTCAAAATAACTCCCTCCAGATCCACCTGCTTCAGACAGAAGCATGCGAACAAGCGGTGGTCTTTGGTGGATTCCAGCCACTTCCCTATTTCACATCCCATTTTGGGGCTTTGCCATCACAGATGTAGACAGCACACATGTACTCGATTAAACAAAAAAGGCTGCAATCAGCCTGATAAATAAAAGGAATAATTGAAAAAAAAAATACCCTCACTCTGTAATGTAATGTAATGTGTTAGCCAACACATATTTCCCATTTAATGTATAAGCATTGAACATGTAAATGCAGGCACTTCCTGGATGCTTCAGGGAAAGCATAATTTTTTTGAGAACCTTCCATTAAAAAAAGTGTCTGATGAGTGCACTGATGTTAAACTAAACAAAGTTTTCTGAGAAGATACTCTTTAAACAAGAGTTTCCATATTGTCTTAGTTTCAGTTGCTGAGTATCAACTTCCTCCTTCCCTATCTTTCTATATAAAAGGAAATGCTTCTTGTTTCATTCCTTGTCAAGGGCCATTCCTAACAAATCTGAGTGGTTTCAAGGACATGTATTGAATCATTGACCTGCATTCCTCATCACTTTGTGTTCTGAGATCCACCTGACCTCCAAGGCAGGGACTGATCTTCGACCACATTCTACCCAACCTCAAGTCAGAGGGCTTCTGACCTCACTGCACCTTGTGGAGATCACCCAGAAACAGAATCCTATTTTTGTCAGTCCCAGTTATCAATACTGATGTGTACTGTCTGGTGTTTCCCAAGCCCTTCACAACTGCTTCTCAGATAAAGTCACCTGGAGTTTATGAAGAGGATCTCAGAAAGGTTTGGGAAGCAAGAATGGGACTCTGCTCTTGAAACCGTCATCATTCCTGACATAAACCTTAGTAGCAAAATTTGTTCTCCTTTACATCCTCTTAAAATTTAAACTCTTGAGAACTGAGAGATTTTCTCTGAGTAACCACAAAGCTTCTTATAGCTGGAGGCCAAAGCTGAGGGGAGGTACCATCATGTTAACCTTGGGCAGCTTTGATATTCTTATTGGCTGTGTTCTCAGAAAATAATGGTATTAGCAGCTCTGACTTAAAATACAGAGCGTTGCAGCTCCCTCACAGCAGGTAAACAATCTGTGCAACTGGGCACAAATGCTGATAACAAGGCCTCCTTCCAATTAGGAAGCAACAAAACAAACTGCATCAGCAAAAATTCCTGCGAGGATATTCCTTAAGGCTTCTTTGTGTTCTCTATAAAACACAAACATTTTTACCATGCAAAACCCCCAAATTCATCAGCTTCCCACAAGAATACTTAAGCACTGCTGCTTTGTGAAACTGCACAGAAAAGGTTGCCTGGTGCTGCTGCAAGCAAACCTTGGGGTCAGAGCCAGAGGGACACATTTGCATAGGAGAGGCACAGACAAACATGTACAGACACAGAACTGCAGCCTCTCTGTGTAAAGGGAGTTTGGTGGTGTAAGCTGAAACCTCTGTGTGGACATTTGAATTTTCAGAAAGTTGCTTGAATGGAATGCACTTGAAAAACAGATGTGTTTTGAGAGCAGCCACAACGAATATCAAATGTGGGTGACATGTGGGTCTGAGATGGCACCATCACAGACACCCTGTCCTTGATCCCCTTCTGTCTGAAGATGGAGGGCTGGCTTTTAACACTGCAGAAAGACAGGAGTACTCCTAGAGATATGTAGAACTCAAATTCTGCAGATGTTTTTTCATCAATGTCCATGCAGTTCTTAAGCACAGACAATTGCATTGTTTGGCTGTCTGAGACATTTATTACATTGTCAGAGCTGCTTGGTCCCCCTGTGAGTCTCCCTGGTGATGGTGCATCCTGTGGGTCTGTGATCTCTACCTTTCCTAAAGGTTCATTTCACAGTCATTGGCAGAACGTCGATGCAGTGCACATGCAAAGCAGTTGGATTTCAACCTTGCACTGGAGTGGTGAGGAAGGAATGAAGGGAACCAAGGAGGAACTAAGTCCATGAATTATTGGGCTCATTCACTGGCTGTATTTGAGGCTTATTCTTGGTATTTGGAATGTCACCTGTGAATGGCATTGATGAATCTTGGAAGAATTACTGAGGAACAATTCCTTGAGGTATGATGGGGTTCCAGGGATAAAACATATCATCAAAGGTGAAAAATAGACTAAAGAGAAGAGTTTATAAGATGACACATGATGTGCCATTCTGGGGCCAGGGGTACCTGGAGGGGCTAGGGTGGAAGCAGAAGAGTGGCCATGATGCAGCATCCTGGAGAGATGATTTCCCACTCCCTCAGCACAGTCAACCTAAGGACTTCCAGGCCAAAGATTTAGTGGTGGGCTGAAGGAAGAAGCAGTTTGCTTAGCTAAGGGTAACAGCACTGACTCTGTAAGACTGGAGTTCAGTGGCAAGGAATGTTATTTGCCAAAAATGGTGTTTAACAGCCAGTTTGACTGTGATCTTGACAGCCTTTTCTATCAAACTGGGATGAATGATATCCAGCATGACTCTATCTAGGCACAAGATATGAGATTTATAACAATCTCTTGGAATTGTTTCGTAAATGCTTCAATTTGCACATAACCTTCTTCAGAGCATCATTCAAGTGATGTAGCTGTCTTTGAACAGGGTAAATATGAGCTAATCTCCTTTCTGATGTCAAAGGCCTTTACTGCAGCTCACAGTCAGAACAGTCCCTTCAATTAGAGTAACGATTCATGATGATGCTGAAAGTTGATAGCTCAGCACGCCTGTGTCTATGCCAAAAGTCTGTATGGGTTGCCTGGACAGCAGCCCAAGTGGGGGATGAAAAACTGCAGTTTGTCTGGGTAAGATACCCAGCCAAGTCCCCAGAATTTGTTGCAACCCAGTGTCACAGTGAGGTAGTTCAGGATAAACTTGTGTTTAGATATGGGTATGAGACTTAGACAACTCTGCCATGTTCAAATGACTGTCTGACAGTATTAGAAGGCTTCGTTGAGTGGGAAATGTTCTGTATCAGCAAGATCAGCCCTTATGCAAATAGCATGGCCATGACTGTTTTCAGAGTAGAGTAATTAGCAGGTTCATAACCTTTAACAGTGAAGCAGCAAGCAGAATGAGAATTCATGTATATTTTCTGCAAGGAGTTTGCCCTCCTGGAGAAGGATGCACTGGATGCCCTTAGATGTTCAAGATATTTTAGGGATGGAGTTAAATTGTCTTTTAAACATGGGATTTATGACCAAAGTCACATGAGAATCCACCCTGTGCATATGTTAGACCTTCAGTGGTTGAAGCTTGGGTTTTCCCATGTGTAGATGGGGTATAGCATGGGAAAGTAGTTGTAGTTTATCTTAAGGCCAGTATTGCTGGGGTGCACTGGTAACACAGAGGAAGTCAAAGCTGTTAAACACTGGTAAGAATTGTTCTAATGGTCTCTCTCTTGAGGGCTAACAAAAAAATAATTACATGAAAACAAGAAAAGAAAGAGGTGGTGTCAAGTGTTAGGAGGTGTTTCAGTAAAGATGGAAGGCAGTCAGATATACGTGAGGTGTGAGGTGTGACTGCTGAAACCCCCCCTTGTCTTTATGGAAGTGGGCTGTTGTACAAAGTGAAATACTACAGACTACAGCAAAGTCAAAGGTAAAGTTAGGGAAGAAAACCCAGGTTGTCTGATCTTCACTACAGGGACAGGGAACAAGAGCAATCCTTGGATAGAAGGCTCAAAAGGGTGGACATCCAGAGCCTACAGCAGGAAGTGTTAGCCTGCTTCAAGAAAGGAAAGAATCAAAATCTATAAAGGGCTTTATTGAATAGGATGAAACAGATGCCCCATCAGGATTTAATAATACAGGATTGTTGCAAACACGTTTCTTACTGTTGAGGATCTCCATGATTTCCTTTCATTAAAAAAGAACTTTTGGTGGAGCAGCCCAGAATATTTGTTGAAAAATAGTCATAAAAATATTGTTTTAGCAAAAGCGTTCAGATTTGTATGTGTGTGCACATGTGCATGCCAGTGTATATTTGGGCTGACATGCATGAAATTTCTCAGAAATCAAATCATAGGTTTTGAACTGATCTATTTTTCAACACTAGTGCTCATTTTATGGACTTCTATTGCTTTCCAAGTGTTCTTCTTGTACAAGCAGATTAATCGTAACAGTTCTGCACTTTCAGAGAGGTGTTCGCATATAACATAAAGATTATGTCCTATTGAAGACTTTTTGTGATTCTTTTTGCTTTTATTGAGACTATCAAAAGAAAAGCATACAAGAGTTAAAACCTGACTGTTTTGATTTTCACACAAACCTTTGTTCCTGGAAGTTGCCAGAGATACGTTTGTTATGAGAGAAAAGAGGAAGCACCTTGCATATCGCCCTTGGAAATTTCCACTGATACGTGCACAGCTATTTCTAATTGCTGCAGCCATGCAGTGGAAATGTGAGTCCTCTCTTTCTTTCTCAACAGGATAATGGCAAGCAGATGACAAGACTCAAATACATCAGTGAATGCCTTGTTATAACCGTGGTTGTACAAGGACATGGGTAAGACAAAGCATTTGTTTAGCGCTGCCCTCACAAACAAAGCACCCCTGTTGTGTGCTCATGTCTTCCCATGAACTTTTTTCTGAGATCCATCCTGCCACAATAAAGGTGCATTTAGCAGCAGTGGGTGCTGGGTTCCTCACTACTCTCTGTAACTCTGAGACATGCCCCAACAGGCTGTCTTTTATTAGACTAAATTGTATGGCTGGACAAAAAACAGACAAGGTTTCTATCACATAGCACCTTTGCTAGGTCTGATACATAGCAGCTGACTTCAGAGCTAAATGCAAAACAAAACCACTTGCTTAGAATTTGGTCCCTCCATGTACATTGCTCCCTTATCATAACATTGCTTTCAGTCACTTCCTCTAGCTGCAGTCAGCTGGTGTGGTACTGAAGCCTGAAATATTTGCCCAAAAGAGTCTGTTCAAGTGCAGCATCTGGGAGAGGACAGGAGCAATAAACAGGCCAAATTTACTGCTTTGGGAAGTGGGCGAAACCTAATTGGTGCCAACAGTAACCTCAGCTATGGGCACAACGGTGGGAAGGAGTGAGCAAAGAAGTGTGTAAGTATTTAGTAACTAAGTTTATAACTTCTTAGGCAGGGTATTATACATCATTCACTCTATTTACACATGTCTTAAAGGGGACACCCTGGAAGCAAATAAAATGATGCTACAGCATCTGTTACTGTGGGGCTGTTTTATTGGGATGCTTCTCTTGATTAACAGCAGGACCAGGATGTCTAAGCAGCCCACTGCTCTGCTTTTGTAAAAGCAAACCCTGCACACCCTCCCAGAACCCTCAAGCCTTCCTCTTTCTTTAACTGGTTCCTGTCCCTTTAGTTTTCCCCACACTTCCCCAGTTGAAATATTCTGGCTGTGGGCATGGGAAGCAGTGCACAGCTGCATGCCCAACTTTCCAGCCCAACGCCATGACAGCTGGTGCTGCTGGTCAAAACCTTGGAAACAGATTTCTAATTTAGATTTCTAGCCAAGCTGTGGCCTATTTTAAGCCTTTAAAAGCACTCTGAATCTCATACAGATCTCTGTTCCCTTGCAGTAAATTGGTGGCAGCAGCACAACCAAGCTTATGAATGGCAGCCCTGGGTAAAAAAAGGAGG
This sequence comes from Agapornis roseicollis, assembly GCA_002631895.1. Classification (NCBI taxonomy): domain Eukaryota; kingdom Metazoa; phylum Chordata; class Aves; order Psittaciformes; family Psittacidae; genus Agapornis; species Agapornis roseicollis. The sequence continues at coordinate 97,340 of NDXB01000136.1, forward strand.
AGAGCGGATCAGGATCCTGCCTGTTGTTTTACTGTTCACACAGAGGATAGAGTAACTTCAAGTTGTGTTCCAGACTCTCAGCAGAGGAAGACCCTCTGCTATTTTGTCAGTTTAATCAAAATTTAATGTACCTTTTCCTTCTCTCCAGATGTGTTAAGAGATACACAGATCAGCAGCTTTACAGTCAGATCCCTGAATGAATGTGCAAAGAAGATAAAGGCGCAAAAAGCCTTCCCTTGTTCTCCCCAGAACATGTCACAGGTAGTCCCAATACCCAGGATGTCCCTGCTACCTACCTTGCTGGCCAACAGGACCTAATGGCTGGGTTGGGGAGCGCACAGGCACTGGAAACACCCACAACCAGCTGAGTCCTGGCAAGGGGGCACGCTTCCTTTTCTAAAGCAGTCCTGTTGCAGGTCATCATGGCACTGTTATCAGCCCTCTCCCAGCAACCCCTAGTATCTTGCACAAAGTATGGTGCCCCTAGCCTATTGCTCTGTGTTTGGCAGGGTAAGGTGAGGTAGCAGGCAGGGTAAGACGAGGTAGCAGGCAGGGAAAACCATATGAGCCTGGCTCTCACCTCCTGGTCACAAACGTATTTCCCAGTCAGGAATATATCTGGTTGGAAAATGAGATTTTTATGAACTCAGAGCAGTGAAAATCTGTGGTGGACTTTGAAAAATAATAAGGACAAACACTGAGCTGGTTTAAAATGTAGTTTAGGATGTGATTGGGCTTACATGGTACAGTGATCTGTGAGGAGGGGACCTGGGCAGCTGGGCTGTAGCAGCCTTTGGCCACCCCATGCCTGGATGAGCCAGCCTGTCTAAGGCAGATGGTGCAGCCGTCTCATCCTTCTCTAGGGACAAGGATGGGCCAGGTTACACTGCCACAGCATCAGAGGGCACTTTTGCCATAATCAGTCTCCTCACAGAAGGAAAAGTACTTTGCCTCATCTTTTACAAAGGGCAAGCAGAGATGCCAAATATTAACTTTCCTCTGTTGCCAGTGAGAGGAGTTAGAGTTTAGATGAAGAACGTAAGGAAGATTGTCTGAATATGAACTCTGATTCTCTTCTTACAAGCTTACAAACTTACCTCAGCTCAAACAAGTTCTTGATACTTGGTTGCTCTGTGCCTTAGTTCTCTGCAAATGGAAATCCTGCAGTGGTGAGTGTGTTGAAGGCCTAAGGCAAATATGAAGCATCACTCCTTTGCTCTGGGTGGCAATAATGATTGAGCTCATTTATGCAGAGAATATACTAGGTTTTTAACAGTCTGCAGTTGGGCTGAAGTGTCTGGTGCAAAGCAAATTAAAATGCATGCAACATTGTTCATTTTCAGTTACTATTCCTCTCTTTTGCTGTTAAAAATGGAGTGTAGATCTATAATTCAACTATAAAAGGTGCCTGGTGACTAATACATAGCACTGGCCTGCAGAATGGGTTATTCTCTGCCATCAGGCAAGTCTATGGAGGCTGAGGCATTGCTATACTCAGTGACAGGATTTTCTCTGTGAACAATGATTGAATGAAGTCTGTGAATGAATTTGCTGTGGCAGTTTTACAAATCTCTCTTCAAACCTAACACTTACTAAGACTGTGTTCTTCTCAGTTGGACTTCCTTACAGTTGTATCTTGATGTTAGTGTATTATGTCACCCATCACTGCAGGGAAAATGACAACAGCCAATTTATGCATGTTGGAATAAGATAGGGTAGTTATAAGATGTCCACTGTGATTCAGCATTTGCTGAACTCTTAACACATTTCTTTTCAGCTGACAGTGCTTGCTAAAACTGGAAGTCTAATTGGAGTAAGAGACTTGTATGAATCTGGTGTCCTATGAAATCTGATTTTGAAATCAATGTGCAGTACAGTGAGCTCCATCAATGTTCTGTTTTTTTTTTTATCAATATTTTTCTTTTAAATATGGTGCTATTTTGTGTGTAATCAAAACTCATACAGAAAAAAAGAAATCCAGAGGATGTGACACAATACAGCAGCACAGCAGCCTTTAAAGCTCTGTGGATCTAGGCAAGTAAAGCAGACGTCTTGTGATCCCCTGATCTAGGAACTCTCCCAGTAATGACGAAATGTGTAATAAAAGCTTTTGATAGGAGTCAAGACCTGTGTGCTGTAGGCAGCCTTGGTTAGGATGAAATTTGAATGCAAATTTTCATGTAGCTTCTCCTCACCAAACCACAGCAAGACCCATGCAGGGTGAGACTTCTGCTCAGTGGCAGCCACTTGCTCTCTCTATCTCTGTGGGGTAGGCTGTGATCTCTGCTATGTTGCTGCTTCTAGTCTGTTTTGGGATGTGGTTGGAGGAGTGAAAATAATGAAGCCTCAGGATAAATTTTGAGAAACGGACAGAGTGTGATTGAAATAGACCAGAAACAAGAAACTGATGGTCAAGGAGAAGGAAGCAGAAAGGAAGTGTTGAAGGTTTGGAAGTCAGAGGTGAAATCAAGGGATATACAACACAGACCAATAGCTAGCAATAAATGCAGGAGCACAAACAATATGGTGATATTTAGCCAATATTTTTCAATGAAAATAAATATGGCATCCTTCTAAGAGGACAGATATAATCAGGGAGGAAGTAATTTCACAAACACACATGAACAGAGATCAGCTCCTCAGGCTAGGAGAAATGAGCAGCGCGGCTCCTTCCAACCTTGGGATAACCTTGGGATAAGGTCCAGACTGGGACGGAAACAGCAGAAGTCAATGTGATTTGGCACTGATCATTGCCGAGGGAATGTGGTATGTCAGATCCATTTCTAAAAATCCTGTCTCTGTCTGTCTCAATTATCCAGGACTGAAACACAGGCAGTTCTTGTGCAGACTGCACAGGATGGGCCATGGGTGCACAGTGGTTTCCTAAACCTGTTCTTTGGCCTTGCCAAGGTCTATCCCCTCAAGCAAGGACCACTTCTCCCTTTCTTCTCCTAGGTATAAATCTCTTTATAAGGAGATGAGAAATAGGCCAAAGTTTGGTTGGTCTTAACCTTTTCCATTCTGTCTCCACCTTATGATCCTTTCCTTATATCTCAACAAGGAATGTAGCTCCAGTGTCAACCATACAGCCAGAGCCAGGTTTTGCAGCAGACACTGCAGATACTGCACAGACACTGCTCAGTAGCAGTGATGGGGGTTAAACTCCCACATCATCCCCACATGAGCCCTAAACTTCTACATCATCCTAAAATATCTATGTCTGGTCTTCAGCTGAACAGTCATTTACCTTTTGATCTTCATTCAGTGCATAGGCTGGGTGAGAAAGGATTGATAACAAAGCTTACTGGCACAAAAATATGAATGTAGCCCATCTGAAGGAGATACCTCCTTCTTGTGTGCAAGTTAGCTGCCAGTTTGTGCACAAAAGGGGCAGACCATGTGTGTAAGGGTATTAAGTTCTAAACTCAAAAGAAGGTTTACTGTGGAGTTATAGGACTGATCAGCTTTGCCACTTTGCATTCATCAGTTTAAAAATTAAATGAGAGACTGCCTGCTTGCTTTCTGGTTTCTGAGAAATATGATTAAAGAAATAAAAGTATAAAAATGTATTGCATCTGCAAAACAACCCATAGTAAACAATAGCTATTCATACTCTATGTAAATTCATGCCCTAGTTACACAAACACTAATTCAGAAGCTTGTTGGCAGGAGCTGCAATAGACAAATATACAGACTATTGGCAGAAAAAGTACTTCCATTATTCATTTGTCACTGGTACCCAGGACTGTGATGCTATTCAAGGTAACATACTGTCTCAAAATAAATCTTTTATCACTCACTTCAGCGGCTGGAGCTGGTGATGTATACAAGCACAAACAGATACAAGGCCAAAAGACAGCCATCTCTCGCTGGAACTGCTGTATCACAGCACAGTTTTATTTAAATACTATGCCCTGTTCTTTTGAAGGATTTTATCAAGTTAATGGTCAGATGTGCCTCCTGATGTACACATTACTTATATGCACAATGCCTTATGTGCACAATATCTAATAAGGTACCTTTACAGTAAAGACCGGGATCTGTGGAAGTCTGCACAGAAAAGTAGTAATGGTGACTGAGACCATTGGAGAACATGAAGGGCTTTTGTGTTTCTCTGTAGTCTGGACCACAAGAGTTATTACAAATAACAAGACCCAGCTTAGAAAAGCAGCAAGATAAATTAAAAAAATATAAAATCTTTCTTCAGTTGCTTGGACTGTTGCTAAGGTAAATGGACATTCCTTTCACCCCTGAAGAGACAAAACAGTTCATAGTGTTAATAACCTTGACCACAACTCAAGTCAATCTTACTTGAATCAAATCAGATTTTTCCTCAATTTAGAAACTAGAATAGACTTGAAAATTGACAAAGGAAAGAGCAAAGTGTTTCTGCTGAAATTTTGCTTAACAACATCATAGGAAATAATATATATGCACAATCACATTTAACTATAATTCCATATAATAAAAAACAGAATGGCAACTTTGCCTATGCTCAAGAGAGTATTTATATTTAAAGCGTAGCAGTCAGAGTCCTTTCTTCTATCTGAGACATGGTGGAGGACAACTGGTGTGTAGAATCTGAAGCATAGCAAGGGAGACTATTTTGTGGTGTAGAAACTCAAGGAGATAGGAGAAACAAGTCAGAGAAAGATGGTTCCCACAGAGATTGATTTACTTTTTTTCTAGGCAAGTGGTGCTAGCAAAATGAATGACTAAAATGGAAGGTACTAAATGCTTCCTAAAATATTTTAGTGGAGATTTCAGCTGCTCTCCCATAGTCATCATGCTCCAAAGAAGCAGAGCTTGTCTGTAGTAGATTAACTTAGTGGTTGGTGGTAGCAGAAGGTGGGCTGTGCTTTGAGGACATGAAAACAAGGCGGGCTGCAGGGGAGCCAGCAGCAAGCATGGGCAGGGGCATAAACAAGCACGTGAGCTCCAGTAAAATGCAGGGTACTCTGCAAACAGTGTTAAGGCAGGGTATGAGTGGAACCACAGTGGCAGAGCATCAATAACACTGAGCATCTAGAAGTGGGGTGGGGGTGGTCTTAGAACAGCAACATTTTAGCTGTGTGGTGCTGCTCTTGGCTACTGGAACTGCCCCAGAATCAGGATGCCCCATACACTAATGGTTCACAACATCACTCCTCTAGGACTTCCGTCCTAGAGGAACACTGGGCCCTGCAGGGAAGCTCCAGGGGCTTTCAGCTGCTTCCTTGCTGCTTCCTGAAGCACTGCCAGGCATTGCCAGTGCTAGGCCACATAACTTCCTGTTCCTTCCCCATGCTGCCAGCTTGCACTGGTGCCTGTATGCACCCCACTGCTGCCCCACATGAGCCCTCAAGGAACTCCAGAACAGTAACCAGAGAGAGGCATAATGGCCTAGACCACCATCTGCAAAATCAAATTCCTTCTGTAAGCCCTGAAGCTTGAAATCCGCCTTACTGCTGCAACCCCTCCAGTACCAGCACCTGTGCCCGTGGCTGTTCTGATATAGACGGGCTGACAGACATTGCTTTAAGAGCATGACTCGTCTCCTGCTTCTGCCTGGCCAGCCTTGTTTTATACAGGAGGAACAGAAAGTGGCAATATGATACACAGCTGAGTTGGCTGGGGGCTAGGATATGCAGTGTAGCATGCTTAAGATAACTGTGCATGTAGTTCTTGGAAACTCATTCCTCCAGGGTTTGATTAACAAGAATCATCTTGCTTCTCAAAAAGCTGATGGTGGAAGTTGACAGAGATAGTACAGCTTTAATCCAGACAGACATAATGCTGTCTTTTAAATTAATTCCAGAGTCCCCATAATTTTCTGTGAAGAGCAACAGTTGAGTCCATTTAGTAACAGCAAAACCCTTGTTTTTCTTGCCCACTATTACTTTCAATGTATACATGTTTGAACTACAAAATCCTTTAAACGCTATTCAGGTCTCAGCATCAGTTGAAGTCACTGTGTTTATTGATCTTCTACATTTTAATCCATTGTTCCTAGAGTATGGAGGTACCACAATTTGATAGCCTAAGGAAGATTCAGTTTCATGAGATAAATTTCTGATCCACCTCCTAATGAGTAAAACAAGATTGCCCAATTTGGCTGAAGAGTTATTGGTCCTCCCTGTTCTGCTTCCTGCCTGTATGAGCCGAAGACATCTGTTTTTTGTGCAGTGCGGCTGTTTCTTCTGAAGGTGAGCCCAGATGGTCTTGCTCCACCTCTGGTGACTGGGCTATGAGTAAGAGCTAAGGCAGATGCTTCAGTTTTGACCAGTACTGGTAAGTCTTCTAACACAGGCAGTAGAAAAACTGTCTGTGCAGTGGAAATAACATTTTTCAGTGGTTTCAATCACAGACACTGTCAGCAGGGATCAGGTGAGATTTCAAATAGTTGTTTAGAGGAGAATTCCTGCATTTCAGCATAACTCATCAGAAATGGCATGTGAAATTCCTGTGGGGCAATACATCCCCAGCAAGGTGCACAACATTGTTAGGAGCTTAACTTTCACTGATCTAGTGCTGGTTGGTTGTTATAGATGTTGAATGAGCTGAAAGGATGGTTATAGAAAACCAGAAGCAACCAACACAATTTATATGCAAGTGGGAAGCCTCTTAACCAGACAGTGCAGCAAACAGAAATCCCACACTGAGGTTTTAAGGTGTTCACCAGCATATGTGCAAACAAATGAACACAATTACCAGAGAGATCCACTGGGGTTTCTCAAAGCTTACACATCATGTATGCTTGGGTCATCTCAGCAGTGGGAGCTTCCCTGGAACAGGAGCAGGCTGGTGTACTTGCCCATGTGCCTCACGGCAATCAGAGCAGGCAACAAACTCAGGCAGGGCCTGTCAGCTGAATAATTATTTCTTTTCTGTGGAAAGTGCTAGCATGGAGATGGAGCTCATGTCCTCTGGCTAGGGGAGAGAATATCCAGCTGTGAGCTGAGATGGCAGATAAGACATCAGGCACACTGGTGGGACTCTACTTCTGAGACTATGTTTGTCTTGCCCACATGTAGCCTGGATGGTTACCCAGGTTTTGTTATTTTTTT
>NDXB01000136.1:104538-125048 GCA_002631895.1 Agapornis roseicollis
GATTGGTTACCCGGTTTTGTTATTTTTTTTCTCCTGCACTGTCCTTCCTCCTTCATTCTCTCCTATGCCCCTATTACCTCAGTTTACCTCCTTTCCAGCCTCCTTCAGTCTAGGAAGTTTTGCCAATAGAAGCTTTACATGCAAGGTGGCTGTAGGTCACTTACATTCAAGGTGTTTTGGCTGAGCATCAATGCCTTCCTCAATGACACAAGCCTTCACACTTCCTCCAGCCGGTGACACAAAGTCAAAGAAGGCACAGCTTTTCTCCTACTCTATGGTGCATGGCCTTGTAGAGTGACTGAAACTCAGATTGCCACTCCATGTCCCTCTTTGCTTCAGAAGCACCTTTCCTGCTGCTTGTCCATGTGTGTAAGTAACCAGAATGCACGGTTACTCATATGAGTTACATCGTGAAGAATATGAATACAAAAGTTCTATAGCCAGACCTGCATCATAATATGAACCTAGTGTTTGAGGGCCTCAGAAAGAAGTCATCAGATTCAAATAGCTGCCATATGTTTGTGAGCTTAAAGGCTACTGACTCTTTGCTACAGCATCCATTCCTGCTCCTTTGTTGCCCTGGCTTCAAACCAGCATTCCTTGTTTGTGCTTATACCATTTAAGTGGATCAAATGCAAAGAAGCATTTCTGTGCTGTGTTTGTAAGGACTTAAACACACTGGGAACATCTTCAATGAGGACAGAAAATGTGGGAGAGTGTGAGCTTTCATGTGGTATCACACTAATTAAGGGATAAATGGATGCAGAGAAAATAGTTTTATGGGAAGCTGAGCTCTGAGCATATGGAAGTCCCTGGGCCCATCATCAGCTTTCTATAGTACATCATTCCTATGTTATATGGTCAGGAGTTGCTGTAGTGAGTCCTGAGGTGTTTGGTTGGGCAGTGCTGATGGCTGTTAATCTGACGAAATTGGCTGGGGTAGAAAGAGTTTGTGTTCTGCAGTGAAGGGAAGGGAAGACTGCCTGTGTAAAATGGAGAGATCACAGAGACATAAAACTGAATACAAGCCCTTTGTATGGGCTGAAATTTTGGCACCTGTGTAAGGCTGGATGTGCAACCACTGCCCTTTACACTAATTGACAAAAGAGTATTTCACCCGAAATACTCATCTTCAGATCAAATTCCTTATTCCCTTAAAATGCTAAGCTTCACTTTCCCTACCTCCATCTTTGGGATGCATTCACAGCGTGCTCTACCACCCTTGCAGCCTGTTACTTTGCTAAAGCTGATACAGTTTACTCAGGTGGACGGATTTTTCCAGGTGATTAAGCTCATTTATCAGAGCTACCTCTGCCTGATGCATCCCTATGCCATGCCCATACATAACGAAAGCCTGCAAGGCACCTCCACAAGCAAATTTCCACCTCTCCTCAAACTTTATTTCTGAGGTATTGTTGACCTCTGCTTAATGAATCTGAGTCCTTGGCTCTCCATTTGCTGACTGTTTAATCAGATAGTTTAGCCTAAAATTAAAACCAAAAATCTCAAAATGGCTTCAGAGGCAGTAGACAATTAATTGCAATCCATCCACCTAAAACTTCCTCATGGTAAGAAATTACCCTGTGCTGTTTATGATACTATAGTCTCATAGATAAGGACACAGATGTTAGTTTAAAATGAAAAAAGAGAGTCTAATGAACAGCTGCTAATCAAATCAATCTCCTCACTCAATTTGCTGTTCAGGTTAGAGCTACACATCAGTGACCTGATGGGTAATACATCAGAAAGATATTTGGAATCCACAAAATTCAGAATTCAGATTGAATTAAGAGTAAAAGAACACCAAAGAACTCAAAAGAAAATGTGTGCAATCTGCCAGCTTTTTCACAGGAAAACAATGTGGAAAATACCAGAAATACTGCAATACCTTTGGCTATGCAGAACAAGAAGTATAGCTGGTTCTGCTCAAAAATTCTTTGTAGTAAACTGAAGAGCAGCAGCATCCATTAGTACTTTACTTCTAGCCATACATACTGTGCTGAGAAAGACATTATTGTTAAACAGTTCCAGATACTCTCATATACAGGAGTCTTGTGTAATTGCATACATCCATTAGTTTTAGCAAATGCTTTTCTTTCCTTTAAAAATGTGAATAAAAGCCTTCACTTTTGTTCATATACTGCATTAATGGTACATATTGGTTAATGGATTTTGCACTTCACTTGGTGAGTTTTAAGAGTAGCTTACCAGTAAGAAAGGAGTTAAAAAATCACAGTACATTAATTGCTGATGGACTCGAAAAGTGATTTTAATGCTGATGTAGGGGAAATGTTGTGCACACAACCTATCTCTTCTATTTGTAGCAGATAAACCTGAAAAAAACACAGACATACACACATGCACACACACACAAATCCCTGCTGCTGCAAATTCAAACAAAAACTGCTTCTGTGTGCAATTTCACTTCTCTGTGCAGCTGGGAGGATGAGGCCTAAGCATTGCTGGGGGCTGTCAATCACTGAAACCTGTCCTCTAGGGACTATAATTACCCAAACCCAACTGTTCGGTAAAGGGTACTAAAAGCAAAGGCTTCTGAATAATGCCATCTTCCTAATTACCTAAGGGTCTCTATCTTCAAGAGACTGATCAATTCTCTTAGAAACTCTAAAGCTAAAGTTCATGCTGTGCTAAGGGAACAGCTTTCTAAATCCTATCATGTTTGCTTTCCTCAAATATCTGCAGTGGCAAAAGCTGTTGCTCATCCTAGTGGTTCTGCCAGAGAAGAGCAAAGCCTCAGCTGGAGGGTGCTATATATACATAAGCATCCAAACATAAGTTGTTCTTTCAAAATGTATATATAAAGCACCTCAGCCTCTAGTGTCTGCAGATTTAAATGAAAATCTCATGATAGTAAGCTTTTCTGTGAATTTTCTGAAATATCTGCTCCTTAATGGGCCAGAAGTTCACCATGAACCATCTTAATTGCTGTGCAGAAGTCTAGCCCCTGTTCGAATCCTGCGGTACACCTGACCTTTGGGAGCTCCTGCTGTGGCACATCCACACATTTCATTAGGCTGTAGCTGGAAATGGATTCCTTCGTCAGGAATATGTGGCCTGCTATTTAGAGAGTCTGTCCCCTTTTCTGATATAAAAAGAAAGACCCTGAAGTACCTTCTCTGTACCAGTGTTTTGTCATATTTTTAGTTCATGTTCCCCTTTCTTTTCTGTATGCATTCATCTCTTCTTCTGTTTCTTACATCTGCTGTCTGTTTTAGCCTGACCTGATGCTCTACACCCCAGCCTCCAGATCTGATAGGCAACCCATCTTCTCCCCTGCAAATGAAACCTGTGATCCCCACTCTGTAGCAAAGGGAGCTCTGCTCCCCTCTCTCTAGCCCAGCAAAGCTGCCATTACCCCCTACCTGTGAAGCTCTCCCCTGCTTGCGCCTGCCCCACTCTCTCCAGCTGCAGCCACCAGCCCTGCTGGCTCTTGATGTCAGGGGTCCAGACAAAATGTGTCTTCACCTAAGTACAGTTCCCCATGGCCTTTGTACCCAGGTCTGCCTGGGCAACAGATGCAGCCCCTGCAGTGCATCCTCTTGGCAGGCACTGTAGAGGGAGAGGGGATGGGCACCGGCATGGCGAGGAGGCAGGACTGTACTTGCATGCAGAGGCAGCGCCACAACCACAGGGCAGCCTCTAAGCCCGTGGTAACTCCATCTACTGCCTCATCCATCTCTGTCCATCTAGCTCCATACATGGTCCTGTTACTCAAGGTAAATACCTTGCCCTTCATCCTGCTGCCTGGGAAGCAAGAGGGCTTGGGGTGGAGGGAGACACAAGGGCTGGCCAAGGCTCCAGAGCTCCCATTCCCCAGCCCCAAGATCTGCCCTCAGCTTCAGTGCTCAGCCTCTCCCTTTCATGCAAACCGTTCCCAGTAGCTGGGAGATTCCTTAGCTGCTCGTCAGAACTGCATCCCTACCTGCATGCCATTATTTATTTGCTATTCAAAGCATGTCAGCTTTGAATTTTTTATTCAAAGCATTCTTGCTTCTGCACTTTGCCTGGGCAAGTGAAGCCATAGAAGCAGGCCCAAACACATCAGTCTCAATGCTGAAACAGTTGTGCTCTTTTAAGAAAGCTTATGCAGTGATAGATCTCCAGAGTGAAACACTACCTCATAATTAACATGCATTAGATGTATTTATGTCAGCATGTAGCCACAGACATACAGGTTGACATCTAATGAATGCATATGACTGTTGGTGTAATAAACAGATATGCAGCTGCTTCAACTCTTGGTGAGTTAAAGCCAACTTTAATGGCAGTCCACATTTGGCCTGCCTATAAGAATGCGTCACACATGATTTTTCAGCTGAAGGGATGGGATTTGATTTTGTTTCAGTGGAGAGATAGCAAAATCTCATTGTCTTCCTTTGAGCTAGATAAAAAAAGAAAGAAAGGAAAAAACTAATAGATTTTCTATGTCACAGCTAATTGTTGCAAAAAGATTTGTTTCCAAAAATATTAATGATTTTCATAAAACTAAAAATTAAGTGTGCGAGTTTTACTTCAAACTTTAGTAAAACGTTGTCTTCATCTTAAAGGACAATACACATCATTTCAACTGAAAAGAAGAACTTTTCAGGCTTTTGCAGACAGAAGAAAAGTAGGGTTTATAAAGTCCCAGAACAATCTCAGCTAATGCTTTCTGTACTAAGGCATGATAGAAAGAGGAAAAGCTTATGTTCCACACACACCAAAAGCACATTTTTAACAAGCTGTTCTTTATTGTACTAAATCACACTGTTTATGTTTTTCCCTCTACAAACAATTTTGTGTGCTTTAGACAGAGAAGGGAGGAACAAAGAAATGAAAAAAAAATGTCAAAACAAAGCAACTTCTAAATGAACTCAGATTCATTCAGCTGAGATAATCAACACATGCTGTACTTCAAAACTGTTGAAAAGGACAACAGAACGACTTCATTAGACAGGCTGTTGTATAAAAACCAGATCGACTGAGGCAAAATACCTTGTGAAACCATAGAAAATATGTATCAGCCATTAGAGCTGGGTTTCCTTCCCTGTGGTATATCCTGTCCAGAACCGACAAAATGTGACATTTGGGTTGCAGCCACTAGAGGCAAGAAGAGAGGTAATCCATTTCATCTTGCATCTTTCACAACAGCCCTTTTTCTAAGTGTGTTCCCTCTTCCTTCTCACTATGCTGCTTAATTGGCGTTTTCAGTGCAGCACTGCAGACTGATGATTTTCTCAAGACAATCTCTGGTTTGGGGCTTAGGGAGCCCATGAGAATGGTAAAGCACATTAAATCCCACAGATTTCGTCCTGAATATTGCTGCAATGTATTTCTCTTAGCAAAAAGGAGATGTCTCCAGCAAAGAAAAGAAGATCTGCAGACTTGGAAACCTACTGAACCTGATGATCGGTGCAGATGGTGAAGCAACATGGGCACTTCTGCTTGGTATTCCTGCGGATGATACCTTGCTTTCCTTTGGTTATTCCTCATTTACCAGGCCTTTCTTGGGGGCATAGTGCCTTGATAAGACATGGAGCCATTAACTCCTTCCTCTCTGATTGTCTGACAACCACTAATTACAGGGATACAGAACAGCAGGATGCTTTTAATGCTCACCTGACCAGCTTTAGTTGCCTTGAAGAACTTGCCCATAAGAAGGGGGATTTTTAACTGTAGTCATCAAGTTTATTGCACATGTGCATGGAGGTCACACAAAACCCAACTAGTGTACAGGCAAGAATCCATGAAGCATGAGATGGACTGCATCTCTACATAGCTCATTTGCCTGCACTGGCACAAAGATGGAAGAAAAACTTGGACCTCACTGCTTTAATAAACAACAGCTTGCAAATGGTGTGCACTGGGATCCATGCATGAATTTGGAAAATACAAAGCAATATAATGAGGAAGAGCCGTATGTTTTCCTGTGTGACAAGTGAAAAAGAAGGAATCATGACCTGGAGAAAACTGATTAATACAGTAAGCTGTGCGAATTTTTATGTGGAACCAAGGGATACAGCCCTGTTAGTCTGCCACAGAGGGGAACTGCTGTTCAAAGCTGCTCCCAGGTGCCAAATCTTACTAGGAAACCTGCTTGGTTTTCATACAATTGTTATTCATGCTGCTTTAACTCGGCTAGCATCTTTATAGTAGCTCTGCACTTTAAAAGAAATTGCATTACACTGAGGATGGAAAGAGAAACCTACTGCATGGTTGTAAGATGTCATTCAGCTATAACCTTGCTAGAAGCTGCATGCAGGTCTGCCACACTGCTGTGTGGAAATCAGTTCACGGCTGGTTTAATGAGAGAATGTCAGAGTCTGCCTGTGAGGACAGGGAACATGGCAGATGGATCCATGGAGCTGGCCAACAGTTCTGGGGTGGAAACAAAAACTGGGGGTTTCTCAAAAGGTTTGGACTAGCAGATCTGACAGTCTTTGGGCTCTAGGCAGCCTTTTTCAGAATGTGAGGGTTGGGAATATGCAGGCAGCACAGGGTGTCCCCTGGTCCACACTCTGTCCTGGGGATGCTTCATCCTTGCCACAGTCAACTGTTGCAGTCCCAAATCTTAACCCAGGAGTTAGCCTCCACAAACTGCACAGTTTAGCTGCATGCCAGGTTCATTGAACAGCTTTCCATACCATGGCACAATGGGAAAAAGCTATAAGGCATACTTTGTGCCAGTGGTCAGGCAACACAGGGTGGAGTCTGGCTGTTCAGAGAGGTTTTCCTTTATAAATATATTCCATCTTCCCTACATTGCATAATGTGTTCTCCTTCGTCGCCATCTTCTATCACACAGCACATTTAGCATACAAATGTTATAATCACTAGGAATACCTTTATTCAGCAAGCATTTTATCACTGGATATTATATGTGAATATTTGCCCCATCCACTCAGTTTCCTCCCTGTGATGATCTGAGTACCTTTTGCAAACCTCATCTGATGGCAGATGTAATTTTTCTGATTGTTGATCTATTACCAGTTGTGTTTTAAGGCTTCCTAATACTGCCCTTATACAACTGCAAGAGTTAGATGTCACATTTCTCAGGTTCTCAGGCCTCAGTAAGAGCTGGGATAACTTCTCCACATCACTTGCAAAACTTCAAGACACAGTTGCTTGTGCAATAGTTAAAGGCAGCATGGGAGAACTGGATGCCACAACTTCACAAGCAATCTAAGTATCAGAAGTAAATCTTCTGTATGAACAAATCGCCATGTAGATGGTACTGGTAGCTGATGTGAAGGAAGGCTCATGAGAAACTGAGTTTGTACAAGCTGAAAACTGACAAAACTCAAGTTGGTGAATACCCATGTGGATTTCTGTCATGCCTCTTGCACATAAAAAACCAGATAGGAGAAAACTCACTGAACATCCCCAGATGACAGAGAATTTGGAAATACCCTAACAAACATGATGGTAGGAGACCTGTTCTGAGGGCAGGATTAAGAATAGAACTATTAAAAAGTCTAAATGTGGTTGCCATCTTGTCTGTGAAGTATTGACTTTCAGAAGCATTGACGTCAAGCTTCTCCTTGACATTTGGGTATTCTCCCATTTTCCATCCACAGAAAATGCTGCTATATACATTTCAGTTGCTTGTAGGAAATGCAACTGTGTACCAGTCCCTTGTCAGCCCACCCTGAGGACTGAGCCTGCTGCATGTGTCAGGCAGGCTAAGCATGACAGATGGGACTGATGGATAGATACTTGCCAGCAATAGAAATCAAACTAGGAGCTGTGCTTCTGTGGCTGGACGAAAGACCTAAATAGGTAGAACAACTTATAAACCTGCATGGCTGACAGACAACCTGGACCTTGCATGCAACAAATTCCTCTAGCCCTCCCCAGGTGGATGGGGCTGTGACTGCAGAACATGTGTGCAAACATACGGATTAGATTCTAGGTGAAAAATAGGGTTTCTGGGTCAAAGAGAAATTCAAGTTTTTAAAATGTGTTTTGAGTCTCTTGTTCTTGTCTCATCTGCTCTCTTTCATGTACCTGTGTTCACTTTTCCATTTATCTTACCCATGCTTATTTAAGCTACACACAGGGACAGAAATAAGATAAAGCACTGTGAGATCTATATGATAGATGAATGCTTCTGCTTGTGTGTGTTAGATGCTTTTTTCCCAAACTCTTCTCTGGCTATTGAACTATAACTTCTATGGGTTCAGGACTGTCAGCTAATCTTGTATAATGAGGATCTGCCTATGGATGGTCTTAAGACACTAGCACAACAAACATGAATAATAGTAATGATGATACATCCTACACAGTATCACACAATTAGCTTCTCCTTGATCTATAGCAGATCATTGAATTGAACCTGTGGCCTGACCACTTACTCTAGAGGGTCCTTGGGCTCTGTACCTTCAGGAAGCAAAGTTTGTTCTTTGAGCATCTCTAGGGCACACACCTCAGAACCATCTCCACCCAGGACATTAAGAGCATGATTTCATCCCTAGAAAACAGCAGAGATGGGAAATAAATTCAGATTTAAATATGGTTTAGCAAGTTCTGTGTTGGCTTTTTTTATGGTGTCATGCAAAGAGCATCTTAGCTAGGTGGCTCATACCCTCTCCAAAGAGTAAAAACCAAACCTGTTTCTGACAATCCTTTGTAAAGCTATGCTAAGTTTCCAGTGCTGAGTCTCAGAGGAATGAGAAAACAAACTATTTTGTCAGAAGTATCCTATAGTGTAAGATTTATGTCAGCTCTTGTCAGGGCGGCACTGCAGCATGGCATGGTTGGAAGCATGAGAAGTGGCATGGCTCTGTTTGCCTTTTCTGGCAGTTGTTGTGTGCTCTGCTACGGGACTGGTGACTGTCCCAGAGGAGTTGGAAATCACTATCTCCAAAGTAGATAAAGTGCATGACCTCTGGCTCCTATGCTCACAGACTGTGGTGGAAGCAAGGTGACAAGGGGGTCCTTGGGTGACCCATGATGCACAGAGGGGTGGCAGTGCTGTATTCCTCCAGACCACACTTGTCCATGCACTGTGGGTAGAAGTGTCTGCCTGAGCATTACCTGTCCACAACCAGGAGTAGTAAAGATTGCTGGTAGAATGGAAGCCAGAGAGTTCTAGAGGCCCTGCCTTCACTGGGATATATGAAGAGAGGTCACCCTAAAGTCAGCCTAACATTATACTTCACTGCTGTACATGACATTTGGGAGCCTGAATATGTGCATGAGGCAGGGGCACCCTCAGTGAAGGTGAAAGGCAGCACTGAATGGATAACTCAAAGCAATTAAATGGTAGGTCTTGAAAAGGGCTCACATGTTTACATGTTTCCCTGTAGGGCAAGGCTGTTGTTGATAAGTGAAAATTAAATGTCTTTTGCTAATCCCCTCAGGGTGATGATACCTGTCAGATGCATCCATAACTTCACTCAAATCTCTCTCACTTCCTTTAGCTCTTGAAAGTAATGGTTATATTCAGCACCACTGGGCTTGTATGCTATCATTGAGCTGGAAGAAACCTGAAGGTGTCATCCTCCCGTCCTGCAAGATGGAAGGGATGAAACAAAAGGAAAAATCAAATGAAGGAAAGAGAGAGAGAGAGAGAGAGAGAGGAAGGAGCAGGGAGCCCATGTAAAGTTTGTTTGTTGGTAAACTTTCCAAGATGTGCACGGCATGGCCTCACTGGGCAAGTTGTTCTATAATCTCACTATTCGCATTCCTGGAATTCACATAGAATCATAGAACAGTTAGGGTTGGAAAGGACCTTAAGATCATCTACTTCCAACCTCCCTGCCATAAGCAGGGACACCTCACACTAAACCATGTCACCCAAGGCTTTGTCCAATCTGGCCTTGAACACTGCCAGGGATGGAGCACTCACAACTTCCCTGGGCAACCCATTCCAGTGCCTCACCACCCCCACAGGAAAGANCTTTGTCCAACCTTGAACACTGCCAGGGATGGAGCACTCACAACTTCCCTGGGCAACCCATTCCAGTGCCTCACCACCCCCACAGGAAAGAATTTCTTCCTTAGATCCAATCTAAACCTCTTCTGTTTAAGTTTAAACCCATTATCCCTTGTCCTGTCACTGCAGTCCCTAAGGAAGAGCCCCTCCCCAGCATCCCTATAGGCCCCCTTCAGATACTGGAAGGCTGCTAGGAGGTCTCCACGCAGCCTTCTCTTCCCCAGGCTGAACAGCCCCAACTTTCCCAGCCTGTCTTCATATGGGAGATGCTCCAGTGCCCTGATCATCCTCATGGCCCTCCTCTGGACTTGTTCCAACAGTTCCATGTCCTTTTTATGTTGAGGTCATCAGAACTGCACACAATACTGCAGGTGAGGTCTCACAAGAGCTGAGTAGAGGGGCAGGATCACCTCCTTTGACCTGCTGGTCATACTCCTTTTGATGCAGCCCAGGATACAGTTGCTTTCTGGGCTGCAAGCTCACACTGAAGCCAGCTCATGTTCATTTTCTCATCGACCACCACCCCCAAGTCCTTCTCTGAAGGGCTGCTCTGAATCTATTCCCTGCCCAATCTGTAGCTGTGCCTGGGATTGCTCCCACCCAGGTGTAGGACCTTGCACTTGTCATGGTTAAACTTCATGAGGTTGGCATCAGCCCACCTCACAAGTGTGTCAAGGTCTCTCTGGATGGCATTTCCTTCCCTCCAGTGTCTCCACTGAACCACACAGCTTGGTGTCATCGGCAAACTTGCTGAGGGCGCACTCAATCCCACTGTCCATGGCAGCAACAAAGATGTTGAGCAAGACTGGTCCAACACTGATCCCTGAGGGACACCACTCGTCACTGGCTTCCAGCCGGACACTGAGCCATTGACCACAACTCTTTACGTGCAGCCATCCAACCAGTTCTTTATCCACTGAGTGGTCCGTCTATCAAATTGATGTCTCTCCAATTTAGAGACAAGGATGTTGTATGGGACAGTGTCTAATGCTTTGCACAAATCCAGGTAGATGACGTCAACTCACATTCCCTTAAGCTTATTACTTCTTGACCTACTCCTGATGAATTTATATATTCATTATCCCATCCTGCAGCACCCTTGTGCACAGTTGATGACTCTTAGTGCACTTTCTGATTCTGAGATCTAGGTGTGCCCTGCAGCGCGTTGCTGAACAACCATGCTGTTATCTGTTTTTCAGGGCACTAACAAAACCACCAAATAGCACCAATGACAAGACAGAACCTACACCCTTGGCTTGTCCTTCCATTTCTGGCTCAGTGGAAGCTTTCCCAGTCTTTTTTTCACCCCTCCTATATAATGTTTTCCCAGTTTTCTTATGAGAATCTGTGTGATATACTGCAAAAGCTTTACTAAACTAAGATGCAAGACAACAGTGCTTCACCTCTAACTGCAAAGACCCAAACCCTATTGCTGCAGGTGTTGTGGTTTAAACCCAACCAACCATGCAGCTCGTTCACTCACTCAACCCCCCTTTCTTGCCCTCCCCTGCTTCCAGAGAGATGAGGGGAGAATCAAAAGGATGCATCTTCTACAGGTTGAGATAAGAACAGTTTAGTAACTAAGGTATAACACAAATCACTACTGCTACCACCAATAATAATAATGATAAAGGAAAAGAATACAGCATCCCATCAACCACAACAGATAACTCACGACACCCCACCAACCGAGTGCTGACCGACCACCTCTTCCAACCACCCTGAGAGAGCTAGGCCTTCCGGATCACCCCCAGTTACATCCTGGGCATGACGTGCTATGGTATGGAATACCTCTTTGGTCAGTTTGGTCCTGTCAGTACAGTCCTGTCCCTCCTTTCTCCCAGCTTCCCCTCCTCCCCGGCAGAGCATGAGGCTCACAAAGTCCTTGGTCAGGGCAAACATCGCTCAGCAACAACCAAAAACATCGACCTGATCAGCCTTGTTCCTGGGTTAAGTCAAAACACCAGCTACTAAAGAGAAGAAAAACTGACTGCAACTGTTGAACCCAGGACAGCAGGAAATTAGATCAGTTTAACACAATTTCCCCTTGACAAATACATAACAGTTCCTACACTTTTTTCCTTTTAATCTTTTCAATTGTTTCAATTTTTTTTTTCTTCTTACATGAATATGCAGATAATCTTTCTGTTTGGATGTTGCTGTACTCTAGGAACTGAGCAACCTACTGTCATCCGAGAGACCATTCTGTTCCTACCACTTTCAAACAATGTGAACTGTTTACCTTTTGCTGAAGCTTTTGAGAGTGGCTCCTGTGAAAGAGGGCTGCTGCTTAGAGACCTCGGGTGTTTCCTCAGGTTTCCTTAGCCCCTCTTACTGCCAGGGAGCTGCCACAGTGTAGGACCACCACCTGCCATGGGACCTTGTGGACACCCTGTCACTGCAATGCAAGAGGCACACTGCACTCAGGGTGGCTTGTCCATAGACACTGAATAAATCATAAGCTAAAATAACCCAAGAAGGAAGGTTGAAGCCTTAATCTGCAGCAGCAAAGCTGAATCTCCAAAGGAGACACAGAAAAGGCCCTTTTCTTAAAGACATCAGATCCATTCACAGGTAGTTGAGACTTGTTGATGTCACTGGCGTTGCTTCAGCTATGACTGACAAAGCTTTGAGGACAAAGTTCCTGTGGAGATCTGGTTATAGAACATTTTGAGAAAGTGGGAAATGGATGGTTGTGCTTAGGTTGAACAATTGTCCTTGCCTATATTACCTTGCCTAAATAATGTGTCTGAAGTACAGACACAGCACAGACAAAATCTATAAATGAAGAATTTATCAAATAAGGTGTCAGTGGAGTTTCTTGATCTAGAGCTAAGAATAATCAGAGCTGCAGCCAAGGTGCCTAGAGATATGGGTGGCAGTAATTAGTTTCATGCTGTGTTTAAAAGATAACATATTAGATGTAATCATCAACAGCTTGTGAGACAACAGAGGGCAGGTTCAAATAACTGGTACATAGAGAAAGAAGGTACATCAGGACAGCACTGTGTGAAATAATCAGTTTTGCTTTTACCTGACACTTATTAGTGAAATATATACAAAAATATGTCCAAATTTGATGTAAATTTGTTTTACCTGTTGTTCACAGAACATGGGATTTCATGGTGGGAGCAGCAAAAGCTGCAAGTGCAAGGTTTATGTTTCAGGCTTGACACTGTTCACTCTCCCCAGACTTTTAAAAGCCTTGCTTTATAAAGATCCAAGTTGTTCACTTCTCTGCTGAGTGAGGATCTTCAGCTTGGGAAATGCCCAGCTGGTTTCAGAGTTTCAGGTAGGTGGTTATGAATGGTTTGAAGATCCACCTCCCTGCTTCACCCATTCTGTCACTCTGCTCCCCAGAGTGGTGTGTGTCAGCAGTGCTAGCACTGTTCACACAAGTTCTGGAATGGTGAAGGACACCACCAGCCCAGGGGAACTACATTAGGAAAGTGGGATTTGGAAGAGGAAAGAAGGAAATAGGATCTTGTTTTCCCTTACCACCAGAGCAACACAGAAAGGATGGAGTAGGCAGTGTAGCAGGCCCTATGTTTCTGAATGACTATCTGGAGTACAGGAGAAAGCCATTACAGGCTGGGCTTTCTGTGTCACAGTGGACTCTTGTCTAGCAGCTATCCTCCTGGGAAAGCTCTGCCCAAGGCATGACAGAGTGAGGAGGAAGGCAGCTCAGTACCAGGCAGGAACAGAAACTATTCTCACTAGGTGTTCAGGTACCAGGAGGTGAAAGCCTGTTGGTGCAAGCAGGAGAAAGAGCCAGTTACACAAGCTGGGATCATAAGACTGCTTCTTTTCTGAGTGAATATCAAGCACCCTGATTGTGGGTTTTGGAGTAGTAAGGCAGTATTTTATTCAGGCTCATATTATTCTGCTCATGACTTTGTAACCTTAATTACTAAGCAGAATGAAAGAGACACTGATGCTTGAAGAGGTGCTATGTGAATTGTACATCTTGACAAGGCTTACTGCATGTGTGCAATGTGCACAACGTGCAGCTTTTTTCCTTGGTTAATGGAAGAAATGATTCTGTTTCCAGCAGAAATCAAGCAGAAAGTTTTCTGCTTATGCAGAAAAGGTGACTTCCTTTATGCTATACATGGGTAAGACAGAGTTTCAAAGGCAGTAGCTATCTGTTGTGAAATTGCTAGAAGGTATTGGCTGTGTGGGACAGCTATGCGTCCCAGAAGGATATTTCTAATAGCTGGTAGGCTGGACAGGAGCTGCCTTCATAAACCACTGAATTTCAGGCTGAGATGTCTTTTCTAGAAGTAAACCTACAAGGTCAAAGAAATGCATCTCATTTAATGGACACACTAAGTTCCTGGCAGCAGAGGAACCATCTTCGTATTTCTTTGAGATGCTCATTACTTTAGGTAGTACAGCAAAGAGGAAGCTGAAGGTAGCCAAAAGTAAAGAAAGATTCAACCTGAAACAGTTCCTTGATCTGAAATTAAGGCATTGTCTTCTTACTGAAGCATAAAGCTGCCTGGATTTTCAAATCAAAATGTCTGCTATATTTCACTGATGCTTAGCTTATCTATTCTTTCAGATTTTGCTATTATCAAGTGTGCATATTGGGGTACGACTGCATTACAGAATGACAGCAGGATGAGGCTGTTTCCTTGTCCAAGAACTTAAGAAGACTTCCATCTGCTTTGGGATCACACAGTAGAGTTGCTAAGTGCAACTTAGAGGCAGAGATGAAAAGTTCTGTTATCCATCATAGACTCATTTTTCAAATTGTTTTCCTCAATTGTACAAATGTGATGCATGCAATTTTATATAATACAAAACTTGTGAATGAATGACATTTTGTCTGGTTCTACAGGGATTTTTTTTGACATTTTCCTTTTTAAGCCAAATGTTCTCAAAATCCTTCAATAGCTTCCTAAATTACCCTTATACTGCTATTAACAAAAATATCTCTGTAGAAAACAAGGAAGAACACAATATTGAGACAGAAAATACAAAACATATGGGAAGAGCAACATGGAAAATAGACATGACCTTTTCATTCATCCCAGACGAATTTTACAATATATGTTATATATGGTCTATTTTATCGGTGCCTCTGGGACAACTGCCAATATACTAGCTTAGTCAATTAATAGGGAAAGCAAAGACTACTTCTTGAATATCATTGTGGTAGCAAATTTTCCATTTAGCAAGACATACAGAAGATGGGAAATCCCGAACAGTGGGATTTAGCAGACTAACTCATAAGTCATGGGCCTGATTCATCACTGCTTTGCTCTCATTTCACATCAGAATACCTCTGTCAAGCCCAACATATTTCTACAAACACAAAACCCAGAGAAAAATGTTCTTGAGTCAAGTGACTGAGACTGATACAATCAATACTTTTTTGTTAGTGTTTTTTTTTCATTCACTTAAAGTCTTTCCAGATTGTTTTTCTGCCTCAAGAAAATGGTCACTTAGGACACGATTATTCCCAGAATATGTGTGGCTTCCACAAGTACATGTTATAATACAAACGAAGTAAGGAACTATGTATTGAATAAAGCAAGCATGTGTTAAATATATGCACAGCAGTCAGGTCACCCTGCCTGGTAATGGGCATGAAAATGAAGAAAGTGATCAACTATTACAGGAACTTGATCCCTACAAATCAATGGGCCCTGACAATATCCTCCCAAGGGTGTTAAGAGGGCTGTCTGATGTCATTGGTCCAACATTTCTTGGCAAAAGCATGGTCTGGACAACATGGCCCTGCACCCTGTCCACGCAAATTTTAAGTGTCCAATGATGGGGAATCCACAACTTTCCTCAGGAGATTATTCCAGTGACTAATTGTTCTTATTGTGAAAATTTTCCTCTTGTGTCTAATTGGAATCTCCCTAGTGATATCTTGTGCCCCTTATCCCTCGTATTTTCCATGTGACTCCTTGCAAAAATGGAGTTTTTCATGGAGTCTTCTTTTCTGAAGGCTGAACAAACTCAGCCTGTCAGCCAAGTTCCATGAGGAACCATTGATGCACTGGTTTCTCTAAGAGCAGGTGGCTGTGGGATACTGTAGAGAAAGCCTTGGAGAAACCTCAGATTTCTATGGCAGGTAATCTAGGAAAGACAATCTCAGTAATCTATGTGTTTTTCCAACTATGAAGTAAGCCACTTAACTCAGATTAATCAAAATGGAAAACAGGGGATATGGTTAATTTTTACTTTATAGATCTCTGGAGACAAGTGATTCAGCCAGCATGTAAGTGTATTGCTAACTAGATATTTAAGTGAACCCTACTGTGGAATTAGAAAATCCCTGAGAAACGGTGTGACAAATGTCATAGGCAAACAGAAATATACTGTGAAAAAGAAAGCATCTCTAGAATATTTGACATGGAAGAGGTTTTGAAGAACAGATCAGAGTAGCATCTAGCAGAGAGCACAGAGAAATAATTGATTCCACTATGAACTGGGAAGATACTCAATGACACTTTGCAAACTTTCTGTTAGTTGGTTAATTCCCATAGGAGCCCTCAATATACCATGACATTCTTCACAACTTTCCAATTTCTTTGTCCTGTGACTTCTACACAAACTCTTGAGTACACATTTCTTTACTACTTTCAATGGGTTTCTTCACCTTTTATAGTGCCAAGCAGTAATTTCTGTAAATAACATGAAGAAGCACAGCTTAGACCAAGCTATCAAGTCATTAAAGTTTGCAGCTTCTTTTTTTTTAATCCCTTTTTTTTTTCTTTTTAATAAGATCAGTGTTTAAAAATAAATAATATGCTTTGGATGTTAATAATGTTTTTATTTAGTTAGATGAACATGAACAAATGAATATACGTTAAAAATATCTTATAATATATGTAAGACTAAAATCCTGAAAAAAATCTGTTATTTCACTCTACAGCATGCTACAGTGTGCTTCAACCCCTGTCTTTCTGCTGCTGAGAACAACACCGAGTGTGAACTGCCTCTGTCTCCAAAGTTAATCTCACTTGTGCTAATATGGATCCAAAATAACTACCCTGAAGTCAGTTTAAAATGCTTGAATTGAGAGCAGGATTAAAGCTTTAAAGCTGTTTTTAAAATAGGGATGTAGGCACCTGGTCTCTCAAATAAGGATGTAAGTACCTGGTCTCTCAAATACCAACTTAAATCAGATGATTAAAATTTGACTCTCAGGAATTTGTACTACAGTCACTTACATGTTACGGTGACCTCGCTGATATTCAGTGCCCGGGTATTTAAAAGATAAAGCCCCAGTTTCTCCTTATATCATTTCTTAGCTGCTGATGCAAGTATTCACAAAATAGGTTTTGCCCCTTGCTTGGCATCAGAAATATACATTTGTTTTTGATTAAGCTTCTTAAACTCCAAAGTCCCAATCAACACATGTAATTGTATTTTTCCCCTTAATGATACTGGATGTGTACTAATACATGACATCTTTGAATATTTCTTTCATTTTTTCAAATAAGGTCAGCATCTTAGCATTTTTGCTTAGCTGATCTTTGGATGAGCGTACATTTCCTTTTCTTTTCCCTTTTGTTTGTTTAATATAGCTCGTTGACCATGCAGAGCTGTTTAATTAGTAGAAGCAGTGAGATTATTCACTGAAAATTAATTATCGGATTAGGAAAACTTTCTTTTCAATACTTCAGCACAGAACTTACATCTAAAATAAATCTTTCATTATTTCTAAATATTCCTGATAATTTAGATGTGTTTATTTCAGTCTGAGGTATTTTTGGAATTCATTCTTTAGATCACAAATTCCTTATTATTTCAGTGTACTGTGGTCACCTCACATTATTTCTTCTCCCTAATTAGATGATTGTGTTATTTTGAACCAGGAATTAAAAGAAGGCAAATAGGGATCCATAAAAATTAGCATATATCTGTAAAGCTTTCTTGATAAAGTTCAGCTTTGGCACAAAAACATTCTTAGAAACCTTTCATATTAAATTACCATTTCCCTTTCCAGTGCAGAATATTTGAAACATCTGAAGTCTGAAGTGCTTCTTTGTACACAGTGATGTTGGTACATGGTCAATCTGCTTTCTCACATTCACCCATTCTTCATAGCTGATGGGAGTGACTGATTGTGGCTGTCAAGGGTTTTAGGGTGACTGGCCCAGTGGACTCAAGGGATGGGAGTGCAGCAGATGCCTCTGCTGACAGGGACCATGGCACACACCCCTCTCGTGAGCAGTGTCATGGTGCTAAAAGGCATGATTTATTCATGTGGATGTGCAGGTGACCCAGCCCCCTTCTACCTGACATTACAAAACCTGTCCTGTTTTCTTCCTTCCTGATAGACATGGAAAGACACTCAGATGCACACATCAACTTTCAAAACACAGATGGGCTTTGTGAAGTTCCTGTTTTCTCTGATTTAGTGCTGACTGGTGCCTTGTGTTTGGCAAAAGGTAACTGTGGAGTATTGTGCACAGTTCTGGTGTCCTCAACATAAAAAGGACATGGAACTATTGGAACAAGTCCAGAGGAGGGCCACGAGGATGATCAGGGCACTGGAGCATCTCCTATACAAAGACAGGCTGGGAAAGTTGGGGCTGTTGAGCCTGGGGAAGAGAAGGCTGCGTGGAGACCTCCTAGCAGCTTTCCAGTATCTGAAGGGGGCCTATAGGGATGCTGGGGAGGGACTCTTCATTAGGGACTGTAGTGACAGGACAAGGGGTAACGGGTTTAAACTTAAACAGGAGAGGTTTAGATTGGATCTAAGGAAGAAATTCTTTCCTGTGAGGGTGGTGAGGCACGGGAATGGGATGCCCTGAAAGGTTGTGANTAAACTTAAACAGGAGAGGTTTAGATTGGATCTAAGGAAGAAATTCTTTCCTGTGAGGGTGGTGAGGCACGGGAATGGGATGCCCTGAAAGGTTGTGAGTGCTCCATCCCTGGCAGTGTTCAAGTGGCACGGTTTAGTGTGAGGTGTCCCTGCTTACGGCAGTGGGGTTGGAAGTAGATGATCTTAAGGTCCTTTCCAACCCTAACTATTCTATGATTCTATGACTCCTCTTTGAAAGTTGGCTGTTCTCTTTGTGTATCCCCATCTGTGTGTGTGGTGCCCCTTTGGCTCTCCTACAGGTGACTGACTTCATTCAGAAACAGTCATTTTCATGCTTTTGGGATTTTCCCATGTTTTTTAATGACACAAGTTTGCACAAGAGCTTTTTAAACTATTACTTACAGAATAGATCAAAATTGATAAGATCAGGAGGTGAAAAGTGAGACAAAGCTTCTGGGAGATAAAAACTAGTTCAGTTAGTCTAAACTTGCTGGAAGTTTTGAGTCACACACTCAACTCGGGGAATTCCAATCAATAAAATATATCACCATAACTTAAAATTCCAATCATAGAATTATGGAATAGTTAGGGTTGGAAAGGACCATAAGATCATCTAGTTCCAAAACCTCTAACATGGGCATAGACGCCACATACTAAACCATGTCACTCAATATTCCATCCAACCTGGCCTTGAACATTACCAGGGATGGAGCGCTCACCACTTGAAAGTCTCCTACCAAAGCAGCTCTTTCCCTTCATCAGACAAGTTGAAACAGCCCCCAGTAGACCTGGCCTCTCAAATTGAGTCCCATATCCTAAATAATCAAACCCTGACTATGGCACCACTGTTCTCACCATTTATTATCCTGCCAAATCCACCTTGCCTGGAACCCTTTGACCCAGAAGATTGATGAAAAAACTGACTGAGCCCCAGAGCCCCGAACCACCTCTCCCAGGGCTCTGCAGTCCTTCTTAATGTTCTCCAGGCTACTGCTGTCTATGTCACGGGCACTCACATGGACCACAAGAAGCAGGTAACAGCGAGACTTACTAGACCAGGGACCATCTCAGCAACATACCTGATCTGTGCCCCTGGTAGACAACACACCTCCTCAAGACGGGGTCAGGACAACAGATGGGTGCCTCTGTGCCTTTCAAAGTAGAGTCCCCTACTATTCTGACCCACCCCATACTCCTGGTAGAACCAGAAGTGACACTCTTTACTGGTTCATCAGTACAATGTTCATTTAGTAAAGCATGAGTTTCCTCGTTAGCCCCCAGAAGACCTGTGAAGGGCTTCCATATGAGGTTCACCGGATTTTAGACGAAGTAACTTGCTTTAAATGCCAACTTACTCCTTTCATTGCTGTGCTTGTTTGCTACTTGCATCCAGGTTTCTAGATTGATATCATACTCTTCTGTATGTGCTATAGTGGACGCCAGTGGAACCTGAAGAGCTCAGGCCTCCAAAAATATGCCCAGCAAAGTCTAACATTCTGTGAAAACTTTCAGCTGAACCACAGCATCCCACAACTCAGACACTGATGAAGCAGGACCTCCAACAGGGAACACTGAGTGCAGCTCTGACCATATACCAAACTAACCTTACCTCACCAAACAGGGCAGGCACTTTCTACAACACCCCTGTCAGGGGCTGGAGGCTCCCTGCATGGCTGTGGCCGCTCAGAACTGAGGCTCTTGGAGGCTGCCTTTCCCCTTGCTCTGGGCTTGAAGGCTCCTCTCTGGAGCGGCTCACCTCGGCATCCCTGTGCCTGGAGAAAA
>NDXB01000138.1:0-11330 GCA_002631895.1 Agapornis roseicollis
AAGAGAAGGCTGCGTGGAGACCTCATAGCAGCCTTCCAGTATCTGAAGGGGATCCCTATAGGGATGCTGCGGAGGGACTCTTCATTTGGGACTGTAGTGACAGGACAAGGGGTAACAGGTTCAAACTTAAACAGGAGAGGTTTAGATTGGCTATAAGGAAGAAATTCTTTCCTGTGAGGGTGGTGAGNATCTGAAGGGGATCCCTATAGGGATGCTGCAGAGGGACTCTTCATTTGGGACTGTAGTGACAGGACAAGGGGTAACGGGTTCAAACTTAAACAGGAGAGGTTTAGATTGGCTATAAGGAAGAAATTCTTTCCTGTGAGGGTGGTGAGATGCTGGAATGGGTTGCCCAGGGAGGCTGTGAGTGCTCCATCCCTTGCGGTGTTCAAGGACAGATTGGATGAAGCCTTGGGTGACATGGTTTAGTGTGAGGTGTCCCTGCTTATGGCAGGGGGGTTGGAACTAGATGATCTTAAGGTCCCTTCCAACCCTAACGATTCTATGATTCTATGATACTTGTTTGCCAATATAGTTTTCCGTATTGGAAACACCTCTGAATTTAATTCCTGTTAGACAATTAATGTGCACCAAAACCCTTTCAGATACTAAATTACAAAAAAGTACAAAGAGAACAAGAGAATGTATTTATAAACAATGACAGTAACTGGAAATTATACCCATCACTCACCCCCATCCACCAGTCTATGCTTTTCTTTTCCACTAACTGCACCCTAAGTCTAAAAGTCTGTATACACTTGCAAAGTCTTGATTTCATGTGGGGTTAGACCCTGCAGCAGTGGCTATTTCAGCTTTTCTTTTTTTTTTTTTTTTTCATTAGGACATACTTCTAATATTTACCTACATCAGAAAGCACTTTCAGATTACCATCTAGTTTGAATTTAGTGGTAGCTGATCAAAGATGTACTCTAAGCTGTTCTCTGCTGTGAAAAAGTGCTCTTTACTTGACTATCCAATTTTTTTCCTAAGAAACTAAGTAAAGATTTACTTCTTGAAACATGGTCACTTAATAACAGCAGTAGGTATTTGTCACCATTCTCTTCTTCCTCCCCCAGCTTTCCTCCTTTTCATTACCAACTCTCTCTGCATGCTAACCCTGTTTTCCATGGTTGTTTCCCAAGTCCTTCCTTCCCTGTTGCTCTTTCTTAGCTTTATCTGCTTTACTTGTTCCCCAAACACTTCTCACACCCAATCCTTCCCCAGCTCTTCAGTTTCTGCAAGTGTATGAGCGCAGCCTGTTAGGTTGCTTTTGTACCTGTGACACCTTCTACAGGGTCTTGTTATTTCTAAGTAGCAGACTAACAAAGGCAGCAAAGAACTGTCCTTGGATCAGACAGAGGTATATGTGCTGTACTTCATGTCTACCTAAACCACACACTCCTTAAAACATTTCAAGCAGGGCATGGCACTCAAAAGATACTGAATTTTGCAATTTTTTGCTGGATCTTCTGAAACAGCTCATGTTATTTGTCCTTCACCTAATGACAGGTTTGGGCATAAAAGCACAGAAAATGGCAGGCAGCAACGAGATGACCATCAACCTTGTTGTCCTTGGAAGAACTCAGAGTGGCAAAAGTGCTGCTGGGAACAGCCTGCTGGGCAGTTCAGACTTTAAGAATTACTGCTCTCCGAGATCTGTGACTACATGCTGTAGCCTTGGCCGCAGCTGTTGTATTTTGGGAATTATACGAAGAAATGGCAGTGAGCTAGCTCTCCGTGTTCGAGTACTTGACACTCCAGGCTACCCTCACAGTAGTCTGAGCAAAGAGCAGGTGAGAGACACAGTGAGCTCAGCCCTGGCTCACCACTTCGGGGAGGAAGGCCTGCATCTCGCTCTCTTGGTCCTGAGGGCTGACTTGCCTCTGTGTCCGGATGAAAGCTATCATACAATTCAGTTCATCCAGGTAACAAATAAATAGTCTCTGCTCTAATGGCAACTCTTCTGTCTTCAGGTGGCAACAGCTATGAAACAGTTTACTGCAAAAGTGAAACACAGAAGTGCAGCTGAAAACATTTCCTAGCCCAGCAGCTGAAACACAGCATTCGCAACTCCCAACACCATAGCTACACTTACCACACTAAAACTGGAAATAGAGAGACAAAAACTGTTCTCCCTTGTGCATGGGCTCAGCCCAGAGGAGTTAAGGAACCAAATCTACTTTTCAAAGAAAGATTTTCTCTCAGCAATTAGTTAAAACTTTATCATGAAAGTTCTAGCTGACTGAAAAGCTTTTAAAGAAAGCAAAAATCAGGTTACCGCACCCTTCTGTACTCTATATAGACAAAACAGAGCAACAGATCCAACATGCCACAGAAAATCTGACCAACCTGACACAAGGATGCTTGGCTCTGTCCTGCACTGTCACTACTGCTGTAAGACAAAACAACTAGAAAGTTACCATAAATTTATTCATAAAACGAAAAAGATGCCAACAAATAGATACTGCTCAGTTTATCTGCCTGATCAGATGAACTACATTTGTACTATTAATGATGACACAAAGGATTTCAGTTGCTGCCAAAGTCACATTATGCTTTGCATCTGACTTACACTAATGAACTTTATAAGCATCTTTAGGATGGAAAGGACTTCCTGGTTCATCAAGTCTTACCACCTGCTCTAACTGGTATTACCTAAGTATATCTGTAACATATATATGTAGTTAAAAATATACCAATATATACATATATAGACAGAAAAACCACTTTCAAGTGTTTTGTTTGATTTGCTCTTCTGTTACTTTCTGATTACTCTTTATTGGTAGGCTACTCCTCACTTTTCCAGGAGTCCGAGAGTTGGTTCTAATTTCAACAATCTTACTCATTATCTGCTTACATATACTTGTTTTCAGTGTTGCTCTTTTCCCCTTCTACAGTTCTCCATCGCTCTATACTTCATGGTATTAAAGAGAAAGCAGCATTTACTCAAACTATTTTTACTCTAAGCCAATGAAAAATCATCATGTTCTTTAGTTTCAGACTGTTCTGGATCAAGTCCATGTCTGCATTAAAAGCGTAAGAGATGCCACTATGCCTTTTCTGTTTAAATGGACCCTTAAGACCCATACTGGAAAGAAAGCATGTTTAAAAATGATAATGCAACACTTCTGTTTCATGATTACAGCTCACTCTCAGTGTATGTAATGGTCAGCTTTTTAGTTACCTTCCACTTAGCAGACCAGACACTGTGATTTCCTCAGCCACAACCAGAGCATGGCAGCTGCCTGGAGGTCAGGAATAGGAACTCCATACTTTTATTGGTTATGTTTCAGTATGTTATTCCAAGAAGACATTAGCGTGAAGACTACCTTTAGCAATCAGTTTTCATAATGTTCCTCTGCAAATTACAGATGGTGTATCAGAGAAGATAATATAGCCTAATGAATTCAGAGTGGTGGATACCTACTTCAGAACATTAGCATTGAGTGTGAGTCCTCAGCAGATCAAGGCAAAGTCCTCAAAGCAAACCAATGCACAAATAAAAGTCTGAGCACTTATTTCCATTTAAATTTTCTATACTCATTGCAAAAAGCAGCTTGTTTTTTGCCATTCCCCTCCATCAGACAAACCACAGTGGTTACAGACAAATTCTCCGGCCCATCACTCAGAATGATGCATTTGATTTGTGATCTTCCTGAATTGCTCAGAATAGGTCAATTTTACAGGATACAGCAGTTGGTCCTATGTAAAAATTCATCATTTATTTTTTTCAACACAAGGTAATTTGGTGATTTTGAAACCCAAATTTCAAATATCTGTAAAAATTGTAGAAATATGGATATGAGGAAACAAATGATTTAAACAAGTGTGTGACACAGCTAAACAACCATTTTTCCTTATTTACATAGACTTTTTTAACTGGAGAAATACTATTCACATCTGTAGCAACAGAACAAAGAACTGCTAGCACTGCACAAACACATATTTCCATTTAAAATGGATATCAATGTCTTGGGAAGGTGAAAAACCCCAAAAATTTCAGCAACTCAGATAGCATGAACTGGATTACTGCCAGGAAAAGAACATGTAGCTGGTCTGTTAATGCCTAAGTATATGAGGTGGCAGTGGGGAAGAGGAACAAGGAAAGATAACTATTTAGGATTTGGTTTTTATTACAGGAACTTCTGGGTCCCACATGGAATGATTTCACTGCAGTTCTACTCACTCATGCAGACAAGGCAGAAGAGGCTGGATTCAGCGAGGAAGCATACTTGCACAATGCGTCAAGTACCCTGTTGTCACTTTTGAGCTCAGTACAGCATAAATACATCTTCCTAGACAACCAGAAGAGCATAATTAAAGAGGAAAGAGCTACTGTCTTAAGAAAGCTCTTGAATTTTATAAAACAAAATAATTATCAAATGCTTCCAGTTAAACATAACAAAGCTTAAAATTAGCTTTCAGGTGTCTATTTTCTATACCAGAAATATTTGATAAAAGAGTAC
The DNA here is from genome assembly GCA_002631895.1 of Agapornis roseicollis. Taxonomy (NCBI): domain Eukaryota; kingdom Metazoa; phylum Chordata; class Aves; order Psittaciformes; family Psittacidae; genus Agapornis; species Agapornis roseicollis. The sequence goes on from NDXB01000138.1 coordinate 4,467, forward strand.
TGGAACTGGAAAAGTCCACACCCATACAAATACCTCTGAACAGTTGGAGATGTCTCCTTAGATTACCAAACTACTTGTCTTTCAGAGTACCTCACATTAGTGCATCCACAATCATAGCTTCAAACATAAAATTCAAATAAGCTAGTGCTCTAAATCACAGTAGTAATATATATGTAGTCACAAATCAGCTTTTATTCTCCACCAAACTATATAGTGCAGTTGTTACAGAACGCTGATCTGGAAAATAAAAGTTAAAAATGAATATGAATTCAGACTGCTTCCTCAAGTTTTCAGAAGTTTCTCTGAATTCCAAAGTTTGTGAAGAGCTTTCAAATATTAAATGCTAAGTTTTACCTACTGTAAAAGTACTTCTTTACCCTGAGTAAGAATTAGCTAGAATTGAGATTCTGAACTCTAAGAAGTTTGTTTAATAAGACATTACTGGCTATACAGTTTACACAGCAGATAAAACAGCTCCTATGTGCTTAACACTATTCAGCACATTTAAAAGAACCAATACTCTTGCTTATTCCCAGATGCATGAAAAATTAATAGTTTACAGGCACATAAAAAACTCATTTGAAAAATAAAACCATTCATCTCTTCTTTTGTGCCTGCTCCTTTTAATTTTACATTATTGTCATTTTGTTTTACCAACCAGTTTACTGGATGAAGTTCAAAACCTACAAAATCAGGGTGGCTATGTTTTTTTTATTTCAGTGGTTAAAAAAGCACTTACTGTTTCAGTGGTTAGACAGTAACCAGCTAATTAAATATTATATGCCAAAGTATCTGAACTATCTCTAAACAGCTACTTCAAAAGTTTATTGTAAATTGATCTAAAATAGTTATTTTCAGATTATTAAAAGGCAGGAATTAAAAGGAGCAATTTGAGGCTATTACCACAGCAACAGTGACTAACTTGTACTACATTATTATGGAATAATTCTAATAGTAACAACTGAAGAAGCTATTTCTGTTAAAACTGAGGTATTTTTTTTTTATAAAATATCACTGCACAAAAATACATTAAACCAAAACAAACCTAAAAAAATTCAACTGATTTTATACCTGTCCGGACACTGGAAACGAGTATTTTTGTGATAGTGTCTAACTAGCTCTGTCAGTCTATCTGCTCTTCATTATTTTGGAAGGAAATATGAAAATGGACTAGATAGATAGACAGATAGATAATTATTACAGCAAAATGACAGCTGTGATCTTACTAACATGATAACTTAATTGTGGGACAAGAAATTACACCCATTTGTCTATTTAGGGCACAAAGGGTCATAGTTTAATCTTCCCCTTACAACTGTCTGCAGACTACTGAGACAACACAGCCAAGAACAAATATGCAGAAGTTTATAATATATTTGAAAACTGCTTATATAAAAACTATTAAAAGGTAACAAGAATAAAGACAATCATGGTCTTTACTGACCAACTGCTAGTTCTGCACCTCTTGGAGAGCAGTTAGCACACAAGGTACATGGCAGAAATTTTTCCTTATTGAGATGCTCTTGCTCCATAGATCATCTGAACCTTTTAGCTGTCCAGAAAATATGCTTGCCTGCCTGTAGTTCTACCAGGAATAAACCCTGCAATGAAGTCTTGAGCACTGAGTGGTTAATGACCGTTGACAATACTTAACCTCAAGGACAGTAAGCACAGTGAATGTGTGAAGTGTGAAAGTGTTGGAGAGCAGTCAAACAAAAAGCGTATTAGCCATGCATTTCATGGTTTTTATTGTGCTTGCATTACTTTCCATCTCAACATCTAAAAAAGTTTCTAACAACCATTTATTTATTTAATTCCGCTGTTTGCCATGGTCTCTGCCCTGCAGACTCCCTTTCCTTTCACTTCAAATGGAACTCCTTTGTACGTAGCAACACACTGGTCATTGGTATGAAGATCAGGTTGGATTTGCTCCCAAATCTTCTTCTTGGGATTAAGTTCCTTCTCAGGATCTCCTGTTTCAAAACAAAGAATAACCTAATAGCACACAGCACAGAAGGCAGAGCAGCAGATCTATTTATGCAGGCTGTCACAGATGTGTACATAACTTCGCCACACACACTTTTTTTTGTGGGGGAGGAACCCCCCAAACATTACCAACAATTCTCAGAATGAGTACTTTTAACTGGAACTAGGGATATTCTAGGAAATATCTCCAGAACACATCTCAAAATGCTGATTTTTCAGGGGGAAAAAAGGTTTTAAGTAACAGACTACAAATACTGTCAAAAAGAAGAAATCAAATCATTGCTGGCTGTTGATTTACACACTTTACTAGAGATCAAAAGAATTCCTAAGAATAGAAATATACTACTCACCTGTGTTGACACAGGTTTGTCAACATCTTAAATTTATTAATATTAAGTGCATTTGGCAGGTGACCTTACAGTTGAGAAATACTGAACTTGGTCAAAAATAGTCCAAAATTAGAATACTGACATGTAATTTTAGCCCTGAGCTTTAACGCTGTTCTTCTACTACTTTTTGTACTATTTGATTACAAGTTCTGGTTCTTAAAATAACAGCATTAGCAATCAGCTTGGCCTCAGTCTCTGCAAGTCTCAGTTCCTTATTGCTGTGTACACACCCTGGTAAGCTACATAGCCCCTAGAGGTTTCAACAGTCTAACTACCTTACCAAATTTAATTATTTAAAAATATCTAATGACCATAAGTCAACTATAACGCTACAGGGACTTCAACATATGTGTTTCTAGTAGCAGTCTGAAGTTCATTATTGCTTGGTGTATTCCAGACTGGATGACCAACAGACGGTCAAATGAACTACTCTCATTCCTCCTGTTTTATTGTTTTTCTCCTTCAAATATTTTCAATGGTTCAATCTACTCATTCTCAATGCTTCCAAAAGTAAGTTACTTCTGCCTGTAGAGAGGTCTAAGTTCTGTAGCTTCTATATCTGTAACCATGTAAGAGAAGTGGACCAGACTCGATTTCTCTGTTAAGTGGGCTAGCCTTGCTAGAGCAACATTCAATAATGCACTTGAGTTATTTCACAATCACAGTGCACTTAATATTTAAAAGAAAAATCAGTAATACCATTAGTAAATTAAACATTTAGAGTGAACAGTGCATTTTAACAGAAGTAAAAAATCCTGTTTAATGCTCAAGTTCATAAGCAAAGACAGACTTGGACTTAGACTAAAGTGAATGCATACAAACTAATAAAAACATTAAACAGAATGTCAAATGATCTGTGCATTTCTTTCCCCCTCCATAAATATAAAAAGCAAGCAATTTTTTTCTTTTTAGTAAGAAAAACCCCTTGATTTTTATTATATGCTTTGGATGTTGCTTTGGAATCCTCTGTCAAGCTCCCTTGGGACCTGTGGTGAGCTCATATTAGATTAACATAGGCACCGATTTTAAATATTACCAGAGCTTTATGCTGTGCATTTGCCTATGAATTCTCCTCATTGCATGCCTTCTTCCCAGAAAATATTCTTTAGAAGGGTTTCCATAAATAAATTTGAACTTGTACAGGCTTAACAAGCTTCTCGCTTTCTTTACACAAAAAGAGCCAAGTAAGAGGTCCCAAATTTTGTTAAACATGTTGTTCAGTTTGGCAGTTTAAATATTACAAAAGAATTTCCCATAATAAACAAGAAACCTCTCTGCTTTGTAACAGCTCAATAACTACTGAAAGAATGCGTAAGAAGGGGCAAAAAGATGGGGTGATGTATGTGACCTTATGAAAAATGAATACCACTTAGCTGCTGTGGGTTATAACTATACAACTGAAGGAAAGCATCTGTCCTCCAAAGCTTTGATTAAAGAAACCTGTTAAATACAGACTAACCACTGCACTCCACTTTTAGCACTCCCTATTTTTTTTAAAGAGACAATTATCCCTAAATTGCCAGGGTTTCTTAGACCAGAATCATTACTTTATTATATAAATAAATAAATACCAGATATATGGGTCCTGTGACATTTTTGCGTTGAAGAGTTTTGTCAAAGCCTCAATTATACTGCTATTAGAAAGTAGATTTGGCAGTTAGCTGTGAAATCTCCAAGAATTATTGCTGCCTTATAGCAGTTACTGTGTGGAAGGGTGTAGTATTTACAGACATATAATGGAATAATTTTTCAATGGCTTATAAATTGGACCACTGAAGGAGGACAGAAATTTGGTGAAGTTCTTAATACAAAGAAAGGTTCAACAGATCTTGAAGATTCATGTACTGGAGTATACAACAGTGTCAAGTCCACTTAAGGGCAACAACATCAAACAAACAGAAAAGAACACTCCTGCAGACAACAGCATTCCTTACCAAATCATTTCCCTATGACACTCAAGATAGTTCTAGGAAAACTCTCAAGTCTGCAGAAAAAAGTCTAATTGCTTTGAATCAAGACACCATGTGTTTACTTTGACTAAAAGGACTAAGGAATATTAGTCTGTATCTCATGAATACTTTTTTATGGTAGAAAGAGAAGGCTTAAAAACAACTTGACTCCAGGCTGCTTGATGGACAGCTGCATATGTTTTAGAGTTGCTTTTTTGTTGCTGCTGTTGCTTCTGTTGCTTCATAGACTTTCATACTTCAAACTAAAATAAGACCCAGCTGTCCTTTCATTTCAAGGACTCAAACTGAACCTTTATGCCTTAAAATAACTTGATCAGAATGTAAATGTTTAATTACAAATACTGAAATTAAATGACATCTGACATAGCAAGGATTCTACCCACCTCATTACAGTACTATGAAGTGCTAGATTGCCTTCAAGGAGGTATCAAACTGACCAGAAGTTGGTAATTACTTGGACAGAAAGGTAAGTAGCAAAAAACCTTAGTCTCTAGCTAAAAGAAATTAAAGCAAAAACAAACCAACCCCCCCCGGCAACTATTTTCAATCCTTTATTTGTACAATATTAGTATGCTAATAGTAAAATAGNAGTTGGTAATTACTTGGACAGAAAGGTAAGTAGCAAAAAACCTTAGTCTCGAGCTAAAAGAAATTAAAGCAAAAACAAACCAACCCCCCCCCGGCAACTATTTTCAATCCTTTATTTGTACAATATTAGTATGCTAATAGTAAAATAGTTTGAATATAACTAAACCAGAAAATTAAAAAAAAAAAACAAAAACCAAAAAACAAACAAACCACCCAAGAAAAAAGGCAACCAGCTTTAAAAGACTATTTTATCTGCTTCAGCACTGAGGTCAACCATTTCCTTCACTTTCCCAGATACCTACTTACCAGGAAAACCATCAAAAGTGATTCTATCTCCAGGTACTGCCCCGGGTGGGGGAGCCAGAATTTCCACTTTTTCTGGGGAGCTGGCACACATCACCATTGCCTGAGATACTACTCCTCTCATCTTTGCAGGCTTCAAGTTACAGAGTAGTATTGCCATTCGATTCTGCATCTTGGGGAAGAAAATGGAAGGATGTGAAAAGTTGAATGCCATATGCTTCTGGAGATTCCAAAGATTTCATTACAGCAAAAGAACCACAATGAAGACACCTTAATATGGACAAGAATCACATAGAAACAGATGTACAGTTTTAATGCCTGAACACCAGTAACAACACTTAGACCACTTGAGAGATGGCCAGGGAATAAGGGAGTAATTGCTGAATTGTGACATACTTATGGAAATACAAAACATGCTGTTCAGAAATCCCCAAACCAGGCAATGCATTTCACCCACATTCCATTTTACTCATTCTAGATCATCACTTCAGTCTACTTTCAATACAGGACAATCAATCAAGCGATTTCCATTTAATATTAATAGTAAAAAATAACCCAACAAACAAACAAATAAAAAAAACAACCAAAACTCATCCTACAAATTAGGCTAGCTCACAGATAAAAAATTCAAACTGTACTGGAAACATACAGGTGTTTCACATAATCAGTTCACTTAAATCTTAAATATTACTTATTTAACCCAAATGTTTTGAATTATTCTTTTAGGCTGCATATACTGTGCACTGCAATTTTTAAAACTGTAATACTAGTTTTCTTCCTTTACTGTTTTATTTTAACAAAAATAATAAACCAGACAAAACATACTTGGTTAGGGGAAACTGCCACATTTAAGCCTAAAAAACAACACCCTTTCAATAAAAATTAAATAAAAAATTTAGAGACAGAAAGTAAGAAGCCTTAATGCCCATACTCTTAGAATCATAGAATAGTTAGGGTTGGAAAGGACCTTAAGATCATCTAGTTCCAACCCCCCTCCCATAAGCAGGGCCACCTCACACTAAACTGTGCCAACCAAGGCTTCATCCAACCTGGCCTTGAACACTGCCAGGGATGGAGCACTCACAACCTCCCTGGGCAACCCATTCCAGCATCTCACCACCCTCACAGGAAAGAATTTCTTCCTTAGATCCAATCTAAACCTCTCCTGTTTCAGTTTGAACCCATTACTCCTTGTCCTGTCACTACAGTCCCCAATGAACAGACCCTCTCCAGCACCCCTATAGGGATCCCCTTCAGATACTGGAAGGCTGCTATGAGGTCTCCANTGTTTCAGTTTGAACCCATTACTCCTTGTCCTGTCACTACAGTCCCCAATGAACAGACCCTCTCCAGCACCCCTATAGGGATCCCCTTCAGATACTGGAAGGCTGCTATGAGGTCTCCACGCAGCCTTCTCTTCCCCAGGCTGAACAGCCCCAACTCTCTCAGCCTGTCTTTGTATTGGAGATGCTCCAGTCCCCTCATCATCCTCGTGGCCCTCCTCTGGACTTGTTCTAACAGCACCATGTCCTTTTCATGTTGAGGACACCAGAACTGTACGCAAAACTCCAGGTGAGGTCTCACAAGAGCAGAGTAGAGGGGCAGGATCACCTCCTTTGACCTACTGG
>NDXB01000141.1:6106-21110 GCA_002631895.1 Agapornis roseicollis
TCCCCCCTTTTCCTCACCCCCTCCCCCCCGCCTTCCTCTTCCTCCTTCTTCTCCGCAGCGCGGAGCTCCCGGCGCCCCCGCGGAGCCTCACGGCCCCCGGGGCTGGAGGCGCCCCGCGGCGGTGGGAGCGGGGCCGCCCCTTTCCCTTCCTTCCCTTCCCTTCCCTTCCCCTCCCTTCCCCTTGCTCACCTTCCCGACGGGTGAAACCGAGCGAGACGACAAAGGGAGGACGCAGACGAGAACCCGAGTGTTCTCCCCCCGCCGCTTCCCCTCTTCCCCTCCCTTTTTAGGGGGCCGCTCGCATCCGCGGGGGGATGGAGTTTTCTGGACTAGGAGGTGGGATGGGGAGACAAAGGCACAGGGTAAAGGAGATGGTAGGGATCCCCCACCCCTCTTTGCCTGTTCAGGGTGTGCTGCTGCCAAAATGTGGGGTGGGATGAAAGAGGGAACTCATCCTGAGCATCTCCAGCCCGGGAGGGAAAGAAACCATGGAGGGAGGAGGGTGGTTTGCACTGGAGACCCTCCCAGGGTTTTTGAGACTCTGGAGGGAGAACTGGGGAAAGTGAGGAGCTGGTAAAGCTAGAAAAACAGCCCCCTGCAACCTCTAGGTATTGTCATCCCACTTTATTTAACTCTCCTCCCTTGAGAGCACTTGAACCAGAAAGCTTCCAGAAACAGGACCTCCTCTCCTCCACTCTCAGAGAGACCACGGAGACTTCCCCTATGAGTTATATCAGAGGCCTGAAACTGTCTGATTTACTATGAATGTCAGATATTTTTCTTTGTAAATATTTTAGGCAAAGTAGAAACAGTAAACCTTTGCTTGGGCTGCCAAACGCCTCCCATGACAAATCATTCTTTTCAGATGTTCAGATTTGTGTGAGAAAACCCAACAAAGGGAAAATGTTTAGGCTTTGTCTCCATCCTAAAGCAGTATCATTGGAGAGAAAAAGGAAAATAATCCTTCCAGCTACATCGTAGCCCTGAGATGAAGAAAAATACTATTTTCATTACAGACTTTTTAAGTGCAGGTTTTATGTTACTGACTCAACAATGATTACCATTTTAAATGTGAAACGCAGACCCTAAAGGGTTCTTTATGAGAAACCATTGTTTTGAAATATCTGAAATTAATTAGACCTTGGCTACAGCCAATGTGCAAATATCAAATCAAACATCTGTGGGAAAAAAAAAGAAAATACATATTCCCATCACTTGAATCGTGAATCTGAAATATAGTCTATCAAGGAAACACTAACTTGTCTGGCATAGGCTCTCTCAAGCCATCTTTTGTGACTTTACAGTTACCTTTATTTTGTCTTTTCCTATGCTTTTTTCTTTTTTCCTCCTTTTTCCTTTTTTTCTCTCCTGAGTTGTTGTGTGTGAAAACCATTACACAAAAGTCAAAGAAATAATTTCTGTAATTTGGATGCCAGCACTACTAAGGTCAGTTCAGGCAAATCAAAGCTCCTTGGAAAGTTATTCCACCTAGCCACTGCCTCTGAAGGTCTAACTTCCCATTCTCATCTACTTGCAGAGGGTTGTGCAATGCCAGCTCTCCTGGAAATGAGTCCATCAGCCCAATTTTCCTCTTAAAGATGCAGAAACACAGGCTGCTTCCTGGTTCTGCTGTGACTCAGTTATCTAAAACCTAGTGTGTTTTCAGAAACCACAAAACCTTTCGAAACAATAGACTTCTGCAAGTTCTCAGATTTGTGTTTAAGAAAACCTTCTCCCAGTTCTTTTTTTACGCTTCAAGTCAAATACGTTGTTGGAACCAAATTAAAACTCTTTAAAGGCATCCACCTTAGCAGCAGAGGTAACTGTAGTGTATGCAACCACTTTCTCAAATGAAGCACTTGATGGCTTATGTCAATGTTTCTTTTGTGGCACAGCCCTTCTCCACTATTTTTACTCCATATTTCTGTAGCAGAGGAGAGAGAGCACTCACTCAGCAATGAAAAACCATGAATAGACTGTTTCACCTGGTAACAGAACAAACCACAACTGATGATTAGGTATTATTTCTACGTTAAACATAATGATGCAGACATGGCATTATCTACACTAAGATAGTCAGTTTCCAGGATAGAGTTTATCAGGAGGAAGTCCAGGACACAGAGGCTTTCAACAGCACTTGACGATGGCAAAGACGACAGTATGCTTTTCTCTTGCGTTTCAATGCTGTATTTCTGTTTTGCCTCAGTGTTTCTGCCTTGACTCAAAGGACAAGAGGCCAGGTTGAGATGTTTTTACTTACACTCATCTCACCAGCAGCTGTGTCAGAAAGCTGATGGCATTTGGTTCTGCCTGCTTTAAGCCAAAGTATCAGGCTACATCTTCACAAAAGGCTTCAAAAAGCAGTCTGCTTTATGCAGCCATATCTGCCCCTTTAACGAATAGCTGCTTTGTAGCTTTGGGGAGGAACTGTTTGAGTGGATCCTTTTCCACACTGATCCCTATAAGGATCAAACACAAGGCAAGCAAGGGGGAAAGAAACCAAGAAGCTTATCAGCACAGGGCGGCCCGAACCATAGTCAAGTGTTGTGCTAATCCATACTGTCCTGGGCTTCCTCTGATAAACTCCGTCTTCAACACACATTATTTTTGTTTTGATAACTCTGTGGCTGCATCATTAGCTTTAGTGCAGAAGTAATCCTGTACAATCAAGCGTGGTTTTGTTCACTTACTGTTACCAAATGAAATGAACCTTTCATAAATTCCAGGGTTTTTTTTCTTTTCTCTTTGTACAATACTATGGTATCACCATTGTGCAAAGAGTAAACTCACTGAATCTGGTTCCACACTGATAGGGCAAGCTCTTGAAACAGATTAAGAGAGATTTTCTTAACTAATCTCTTTTTCCTGGGCCCTCACATCCTTTGCTAAAGCAAGAACAGTGTGATTAATCCAAAGCCCACTGAAGTCACTAGAAAGAGCCCACTGATTCCACAAGTGTCAGTCTATAGTTGCTTCTCCTTTGCCATGTGTGAAAGGGAGCAAGGAAATGAAGTAGAGCAGGAAGACTCAAAAAGATGAGGAAAGGGAGACTCCAGGCTTTTCTCCTGTCCTGTGTCATGCAAGAAAACCTCTACTTTTCTTCCCTGGAATTTCCTTTTTCCAGATCAGAATTAGAAGATGGAAATTTTGGTAGCTGATAGTAGGCAAGGACGATGAAAAGGTAAATGACTACAAGAAGAGTTCATAACCCACCTTGAGAAAAAGAGAGTATAAGCAGATTGGAAGAGTTGCGCCAGGTCTATTCCTGGTGTTCCACATCTTCTGTCTGACTCCCAGACATGGCCAGGATATTATCTGTGACACCTTCACTTATAATAAATAAGTAAAAAAGGGCAAAGGCATCTGCAAATATGTCTTGCACAGTTTATAAGGCTCCTGGGGTAGTTGCAAACATTTCCCCCACAGAAAGCTTATCACTTCTTATTGTAGGAAGTGATTGCTTTTGTGCTCAGTGGGGAAAGGAGGGGTGTAAAAGCAGAGAGAAATATCCTGTCCTTCCACTGGAGAACTGTATCTCTGGTTCTGAGGAGAAGGCATCGCTGTACATGATCTTGTTTCCTGCCAGTAGCTGTTATGGCTTCTCTGCTCCACTCTGCTGACCTTTAAGCACAGCTTCCAAACCTTGCTGGAGCTGCTGGAGGAGTTCCTCTTAGATGAAAACTACTATGCTTTGTTGAATGTTCTGTGATCTTTAGCACTGGGCTTTTTTTTGGAGAAGGAAACGTAGTAGTTGAGAAGCTTATTTGCATTTGACAACAGAACATAAATCGTAGTGGTACCAGAGAAAAGTTCGGAAAAAGGAAACAACTTTGCCCTGAAGTTTGCCTGGTGCACAGATGAAAATAATCAAAGACCAAAAAAAACTGTCACTACAGTTCCTAATGAAGAGTCCCTCCCCAGCATCCCTATAGGCCCCCTTCAGATACTGGAAGGCTACTAGGAGGTCTCCACGCAGCCTTCTCTTCCCCAGGCTGAACAGCCCCAACTCTCTCAGCCTGTCTTCATATGGGAGATGCTCCAGTCCCCTGATCATCCTCATGGCCTTCCCCTGGACTTGTTCCAACAGCTCCATGTCCTTTTTATGTTGAGGACACCAGAACTGCACACAATGCTCCAAGTGAGGTCTCACGAGAGCGAAGTAGAGGGGCAGGATCAGCTCCTTCGACCTGCTGGTCACGCTCCTTTTGATGCAGCCCAGGATATGGTTGGCTTTCTGAGCTGTGATGCTGAAAGAAGGATGAAAAGGAAAGTTTCTGTTATTGAGATAACCAGCAGAAGGCTCGCTCTGTTGTGGTGAGTGGGCTATCCCAGGATGAATGAGAATGGAAACAACTTTAACATTCTTAAGACTGGATATAGGAGCTAAAAAATGCCTTTTAAGTACAAAACCAGAACAAAGTACCATAAACTTTGTGAGACTTTTCCATTCTAATCCAAGTGAACCTACCACTGCTGCCACTTGTGTGCAACCTTACAGTGGAGGGCTCTTCTTTTCTATTTTGAACAGGACATCTGGCTGAGCACGTCTTCAGTACAATAGCCCCAGCAGTTGACATTTCCATGTCCAGTTGACATTTCCATGTGCTTAGATAGCAGCTTGTGCTATCTCTTCTGGGTGGTGAACTAGCAAACAGGGTCAGTGGCATGCTCCTGAGCCAATAAGGAGCTCTCACACTGGGGCACAAGTTCTCTCAAGGCTCTACCAAATATGCTGCCATAGGGACATTTTGTAATTGCTGCTGATCCTTCCCACTGGTTCTGCTACCAGTAAAGGTCCTCTGAGCCATGAAACGAGAGAGACTGTAGCACATAGATAAACCCAGCTACCTGGTATTTCAGTTTGAAGGATGGGAGTTGGTCGGAGTCTGCTCAGATTTGGAGGGGGCTTATTTGTTTTTCTTGTCTTTGGCCTCAGCCCTATTACCCAGAATAGCCAGTTCTCATGTGTTTGATCACGTTCTTTCTCAAATTTTTCTTCCCTTGGCTCACACATATGAGGGGTAAGGGAAGATGGGGCTACAAATTAGTAACACATACCCAGTTTCACAGTTTCTGTGTCCAGGTTCTATTACCAATATTTAAGGATATTACACTGATTTGTGTGCAGTGGATCAAGCAGCAAACCATTTGAAGATGATGTCAGTCATCCCAGGGTCCATGCTGGTTGTGGGGTGGTAGGAGAGATCACAGTTCTGGGGGAAGTTTGCCTTGTGTCCAGTTCCCACCAACTATTCCACGACCCCAAAATGTGTAGGGCTTATTGGGAAAGCCAAGTAATACAGAGTAAGTCAGAGGAAATCCCTCATCATGGAAGCAACAACTCATAGTGGGGGAAAAGCTGGCTGGTCCTTTAGACATAGCTGCCGTATGCCAACTATAACCAAGCTGTTACAACAAAGCACTTTGAAGCACAGGAACCTCCCTCTCTTGCACAAAGAGGCAGTGAGATGCCGTGAAAACAGAAGAAACCAGGGGATAGTATAACTGGAGGAGGATGAGTGTCAAAACAAACTCCCCAGGACAACAAAAGGCAGGTGGAAAATAAGTGTTTGTTTTGCTCTCTGTTTGCCTATTAATGAAAATAAGCAGGCCAGTGTTTGGGAGTTGTTAGCATTTCTTGCTGACCTGCAGCTGGTGCATTTTCACCCACTTCTATCAGAATTTATTTGAGTTTGGTGCTGAATGCTGATCAGACTTTGCCCCATTGCTTTACTTAGGCTTGGAATTGCTTATACAGCAAACACTCTCTGCTAGGGCTCTCATTAATCCACTTCTTTGTTGAGGCTTCCTGGAGGAATTCCTATTTGGTAAACCAAACAGAATTCAAAGGAATGCATCTGCTCTGGGGATATCCATCTTGGGTTCCTGGGCCCTATTGTCCCCTCTAAATTAGACTAGGAGGCCCCCTGTGTTTGCCTGGTGCCATGATTCCCATTGGCACTTGATGAAGAATTAATAGCACATATGAGGCTGGAGTACTTCGAAAATTTCGTGGGGACCTCTGGCCATGCACAGGAGCTCGATGCCTCTCGTAGCAGCAACCGCAGGACCCGCGCCACTAGGTGGCACTTCCCTTCTTACAAATTACTGTAATTAACCTCTGATGCTGCTAATGAACGTTGCCCACTCTTTTTAATAGGCTCAAGGGGATGGAAACGGATGTACAGGGTCGGGGGTGGAGGAAATGTTTGGGTTGGTTTATTGTGGGGTTTTTTTTAAAGGAAAGATAGGTGAGCCTTCTCCTGCTCAGCTTCTTATCTCTGCTTTTATTTTTCTTTCAGATGCTCAGAGCTCACAATGATTTCTTTGCCGCTGCATTTGTTTTGCTCAAACTTGTCAGCCTCCTACACGTGTGTAAAGCTGGATCTTTCCCTCTAGAGATAGATTGTAATTGAAAACAAACAACTCTAAGTCCCAGTTCAACATTCATTCCATCTTTGTTGCCTTGGTATCAGACTCAACCAATACGCCATGAGAAAAAGACAAGAGCAGAAAGCCAGTTTGGGCCTTCCAGCTACTCCTTTCACAGCACCCCACAGAGAAAGTTTACAATGAGTGAAAACTTCAGAGTTCAGCACAAGAAAATGTACACCCTTCTTTAAAATTAATGAAAAAATAAAGACCTAGGTTTTGCTGTGGATTATGTGACATTTCACCTTGTGCTTTAAATTTCTATAAAGCCTAGTTTAGGTCAAACTGATTTTGGCAGAAAACCAGGATAACTAAGAGCTTCATATAGTTTCCATCTGAAAACATAAATCAAGCAGCAAGCTCATGGACAGCCCAGCCAAGGTTTTGCTGAATCTTACAGCCCCAGACAGTGAGGCTTTCAGTAAATGTAGTCTGATATGTAGTTCTGGCTATGATATGTAGATATGTAGTTTGTTTGTTTTGCAAAACATCTGGGCACGAGGAGAGGGGAAAGATAAGTGAAATGTAGCTTTTTCCAAGCCCAGGAGCTGCCCCCAGCTCCCTGGTTGCTGGTGAAGAGTGGACTCTTTTACACAACCTCGAGTGCCACAGTGGAAGCATGTGGATAGCAAATGGGAAAAGGGTAGGAGGGGATTTATACACTGTTTCTTGTTTTAACGTGTGCACAGTTGTATTTGCACTGTGATGCATTTGTATTGTCTGTGATGCAACCAGATACCATTCATACCTGCACACTGCCGTTGCACTTTTTATCTGTCCATCTTTGTTACCTCTGTGCTTTGGTGAACTCAGGGCCCTCTGTTTTGACAAGTCCTACATGGTTTTTTTTTTGCTTAGCCACTTCTCTCTGTGTTCAGTGGGACTGCTGTTGCATGAGGATTGAGACCTCAGTTTGCGGGGCAAGGTCTCTACAGGTGTTTTTGTGGAGTGCCTTGAGATGTTCAGTTTAATAGAGGTATTTGTATGACACTGAATGAAAACACATCCAGTTTTGTATTTGTGTAGTCACTTAATAACTCTCACAGGCTTAAAGCAGCACAAACTAAGGCTTGAGCAATGCTTTTTTCTCAGAATTTGCTCATTTCATCGTAATTTTGGTTTTTGCACTATAAGAGGCTGAGTGATTCCTAGTGAAACCCTTCTCAGAATGTAACCTATGCTGATCACCCTCTGCTCCTTGCACTGCCACAATCACTTCACTTCGGAGAGGGCTAGATTGTTTCTGCCTGTGAGTTTCCCTCAGGACTAGTGCCTTTTAAAACTTCCTAACATAGTCTAGTCCTTTTGCATCACACTGAAGACTTTCAGTGCACCACTTTGTACAATAGATTTGGTGCCTTATTAACAGATACTAATTATGTCACTGCAGCCACACACTGCAATAGTTGCCTTATATTGAACCTAGGTATTCAAAAAGGAGGGAAAAAAGAAAAGAACAGACCATGGAGCTGTTGGAACAAGTCCAGGGGAGGGCCACGAGGATGATCAGGGGACTGGAGCATCTCCCATAGGAAGACAGGCTGGGGCTTTTCAGCCTTGGGAAGAGAAGGCTGCATGGAGACCTCATAGCAGCCTTCCAGTATCTGAAGGGGGCCTATAGGGATGCTGGGGAGGGACTCACCATTAGGGACTGCAGTGACAGGACAAGGGGTAATGGGTTGAAATTTAAACAGGAGAGGTTTAGATTGGATATAAGGAAGAAATTCTTTCCTGTTAGGGTGGTGAGGCACTGGAATGGGTTGCCCAGGGAAGTTGTGAATGCTTCATCCCTGACAGTGTTCAAGGCCAGGTTGGATGAAACCTTGAGTGACACGGTTTGGTGTGCAGTGTCCCTGCTTATGGCAGTGGGGTTGGAACTAGATGATCTTAAGGTCCTTTCCAACCCTAACTATTCTATGATTCTATGACCCTCAGTACAAAATGCTGGAATGATAAAATATGAAAGTGGTTTTATACCTACAGTATTTCAAAGCTGCCAAGAAAAAGCATGTTCTAGTTTGTGAGTACAGGGCTGAAGCCAAGGGCGCTGACAGTGAAATCCCTTAAAAGTGATCTGTGTCTGAAGACCAGAATTTTGTCATTGTTGTAAGTGCTGTACTGACTGTGATTTTTCCCTGGTCAGGCAGTGGGATTACTGGACATGTGAAGGGCTGTATAGATGCTAGAGTGCATCAGGGCACTATATAGAGAGGTGCTCTGTGGCCAGTGAAGCCCCTGGTAAATCCACTGCTGTACTTGTCAGCAGAAAGTGGAGAAAGCTTTCCATGAGTTTTGCTTCTTCTTGCAAAGTTTGCCCAACATCTTCTGTTCGTACATGTCTTTCCTGAATGTATAACATGTCTGCTTCCTTCCAGGGCCTCTCTTCGTCTTGGGCAAACACTCTATTCTGACTTGAAAGCTGAGAAAATCCCGACTCTTGGCTAGTGTTTGAGTTCCCACACACCAATGCTTACAGTATCTCAGGGTGCTGATGGAGAACAGGATCTGAGGTCTTGTCAACATCTATTTTTACAGTATCGTTCTTCAAATTCCCAGTGCAGAGTAGCTGATTGTGTCAGAGGACCATTCAAGCAGTATTAATTCTCTTTCTGAAATCCTAATCACTTCCATCAGCACAAGGGAGACTGAATCATGGGTGCTAATACCGCCATTGCACATATCTACTTGACAATCCTTGTTCCTCTTAATTAAATTAAGCAACTGTGAAATTAAAGAGAAGATGGCTGAAAAGGGCAAACAAGAGGAAGAAAAGATTTTTACTTCTGTTGCTTTGTGCTAAGGCTGTTTGCAGAAGCTTTTCTTTGGATGTGAGAATTGAGTTAATTCTAACCCAACTAAAAAAGATAAGCAAAAAAAAAGCTGTTCACTTAAGAAGGAAAGCTGAAGAAACCTTTAGATTCTTAGATTTTGCTTCATGTATTTACAGATAATAAATGGCAAAGGTAAATCAAGGAGCTAGCTCAAAAATGTCCCCTAAAATACAAGGTAGTAATAAGCTATTCATTATATTTAGGGTCACAATTAAAACACCTGTGGGATATAAAAGTGCCATCGCTGAGACTCACCAGCAATGTCCTGCTGTTGGAATGTATTAACTATTTCAGATTGGATGTTAGGAACAATTTCTTCCCCAAAAGGCTGATCAGCCATTGGAACAGGCTGCCCAGGGCAGTGGTGGAATCTCCATCTCCAGAATGTTTACAAACCGTGTAGATGAGGCTCTTAGTAACATGGCTTAGTGATGGACTTGGCAGTGCTGGGGGAACTGTTGGCCTTGGTGATCTTAAGGTCTTTTCCAACTTAACTGAGTTTATGATTCTATGATTTGACTGAGATGATACTTGGGTGCTGAAAAGCTACAGGCAATAATTGAATTTTAAGACTGAAAGTAATGTGTAACATGTATAGAAATACTGTACATGAAAGGCTGTATAGAATTTTTTCATGAGAGTTAATGGTTTATGCAACAAAGAAACAGCAAAGATTTAAATCAAGAAAAAATCAGCCATTTCTTATGTGTTGTAGCTTTTCAGTATTCATTTACTTTAGTATGTCTTTATTTCTTACTAAAGACTTTAGAAGTCTTTACTTCTTTGTCAAAAGATAGCTGGTACCCAAATAACAGTAGCACACTTTTCAGCTTGGATGAGGAAAGTAACTTAAAGCTTCCTGCCCTGAGAGGTAACAAGGCATTTCAGGGCAGGATGCAATGGAGGCAACCCCACAAGCGCACCTCATTTCTGCAGCAGATAAAGATGGCCATGGTCACTGTGCAACCATTGTTCATGGTTGGGTCTGATGAGAAACATTCTCTCTTGGCAGAAGAAGGGGTAAAAAGCCAGAACAAGTTAGTTTTTTGTTTATTTTTTTTTTTTTAACTGGTATCTTTTTCACTAATATTCATTACTTCATAGTCCACATTCTGGACCTGATGATTCAGGGAGAGGGCTTGAGCTACAGACGTCAGCTACAGGGTGGGCAAAATCACAAGTGTGAAATCTCTGTTGAAACAGAAAGGGTCATTACAACTTAAAGACAACACATAAACTTCTAATGGTCTTGAAAGAACCATTTTTGGATAAGGGAAACAGATATTGGGTCTCTGTAGCAGAGAAAAATCTACAAAGAGCGAACACTGAACTAAAAGCGATTGGTTGATACAAGGTTCCTTCTACAACTACAGTCAAGGAGTCATTGCAGTCTTACCTCTGAATTTTTCTGATTTCCCAAGGAATTAAAGGGATTCTTAGGATTTAATTTGCAATTTTTGCTTGTGCATTGTGTATATGTAATCACATAGATGGAACTTATCCATATACTTTTACTACATTTTATTATTTTTATTGCTGTTGTATTAGTTAATATTAGATTTTATTATTAGACTAGCCTAATTTTTTAAAAGAAGAAGATGAATGTATATCCAGGTCTTAATCCCAGGTCTTAGTCTCAAGTCTTTTGAATTTCCTCAAAACTCTTCCCTGACTTCAAAGAGCTTTATGCTCTGATGTGTTCTGTAAAAAGCTGAAGCAAAAGGAATTATGTTGACTGTGCTTATGCTTCTAGAAAGGGAAACCTAAAAGCATGTGAATGGAAAAATGCTATCTCTTCAAAACGCATGTGTTCAGGTACACACATTTAAACCTCCCCAGAAGACTGCAATAAACTCTTCACATAATAATGCAATTATTAAATAGACTAAGATAGGATATTCTGTTTGTGTGAGTTCATGCACCCATCCTGTGCATACATACACCACACATTTCAGGCATTAAGAGGACTAGTAGCATTCCCTGGCTTTCGTTATTGTGTGCCTATTACCCTCAAAAAAATACATTAGCATTCAGTTCAGGGGCTTAGTTTTCAGCTCTGAGTTCGCAAGCTGAAAGCTGAGCCCTTATTTGACTCAGGCAAGCTTTGAAGAAAGGCAAGATAAGGTAGCATTAATCTGAGTGGTTCTTTTTGCCTGAAGGCAGAGATTGAGAGCAGGACCCTTTGGGAGACTGGAGACCACCTGGGCATTCATGCTATTGGTCTGCAAATCAGTGTGTTAATAGCATGTGTACAATAGCCTGTCAGAAAGAGCAGAATGTACCTCTGAAAGGTGCCTCTACAGAATGGTTGCAAACTGAACATTGTTTTTGTGTTCTGAGTCTATCCCCAGGACAGGAAAAACAGATGTTATTTTGAACACAGATGACTATAACCTCATGTAATAGTTTTTCAATAATACTGTTAAATCCTTATTGTTACATGCAGGTATGCATACAAATACACTTTGTATTTGTATATAGTGAAGTGTTTTTTGAATGAAGGATTATGGAAAGAAACTAACCTAAGTGCTTTTGCAGCTATTTTATGGGCACAGCCAATGTTAATGAATGATTCAGGAAAATTATCATGATTTTAGACTGAGATTTTCACTCTGGGAGGCTGGGCTATGTACCTATCGCCTGTTCAGAGGAAAGACATGAGAAGGTTCCACTGACTTATATGAAAAGCCCAGCTATAGTGCTCATGTAAGGACTGGCTCAATAAAAGCAAGCTCTGAACTGAGAAGTGTGACTTAAATGTACCAGTGCCACAACTCATGTTGGTGTGTAGCATAAAGGAGATCCAGTTCAAACATGGATCATCTGTCCTTCAAAGGGATTTGGTATTAGAAACCTTCTGCTTACATATTACCCATATGTTAACATTTTTACTGACATGCAGCATGTTTTCCATATTCCTAACTCAAAAAAGTGCTCCCACATACACAGCAATTCCATTATTGGGTCCCAGATAGCAAATGAAAGCTCTTATAGAAAAGGACTTACACAATAACCTATTCAGATTAAAAGTTGCACAGCCAGCCCTTTGGGGTTTTTTTTAGAGCAGCAGATACTCTATTAGCAGCCAGACAAACTAAAAAAGTAGACATTTTAATAGTGCAGCCATTTCTAGTTTGATGTGAGGCATTATCTGATGAGTCTGAGCATTCATTCCCAAAAGGCTTTCCAATTACCCATCCTATCTACACCAATACTAGTATGAATTGGATGACCTATCTCCGTGGAAAAAATGCTAAGCTATAAATATTCAATGTCTCTGTATGCTGTAAGAACACAGAATTGGATAAGATATAAAATACATCTCACCAGTCTAATACAAAGAAATCCAAACTATCACATCTGTTTTTCAATTCCTTTAAATACATAGCAAAATATCGCTACATTATTGCTTCTCAAATATGAATACTTGGAGCTTCAGGAAGCTCCATATCCAGTGAAAGCTACATTATATCATTTGAGAGATGGTTGCCCAATACACAACTGCTGTAGAGCAGCAATACTATATTTCTCCCACCACTAAGCAATCACTTAAAACCTTTGTGTCACGTGCGTAATGTTTACAGGGGAACCTCACTGCAGCTAAGAGTCAGATGATGAGACTCATAGTGAGAAAGCACTAGGAAGCGATTGAGTGTAATTGGTAACTTGAACAGGAAATTTGCAAGGAGAAAGATGAAATCAGCAGACCAAATTCAGATTATTTCAGCTGTATCTGAGCACACATAATCAGCATCCGCCACTCTTTGCACAACATGTAATTTCACCTTCATTCTCTCTTTGTTCCTGTTCAGCACCAGGCTATAAGGAGATGTACAGAAAAGCCCATATTTTGTTAAAAGCCATGTGTATCTAGAAAAAGGTTCCAACCCCATTTTGACTGAGAAATTACAAGTCACCTTTTTTGAAGCTCTATCTCCTTTTAGAAGCTAATTTTGTAAGTAGTTTTCTACCCAGAGGTGAGGCACTGGTGTGCAAAAATACAACTATGAGGAGGCTGTCACAGAAGAGATGACAGAAATAGACCTTGTCCTGATGAGCTCAATCAGCCTTTAATGTTCCTTTTTCTTCAGGCTTTGCAGTCATCAGCACATGATGGCTGAAATATCTGTTCTGTTCTTCTGTATGGTGTTTTTATAATTAGCCTCACACACCACTTATGATCAAGTATCACATTTGTGATGCTTATGTGGAAGGTCAATGCAAAAAGTAATGTGAAGAGTTTAATATATAGAGCTCATAGGAATGTTATTGCTGGCTTTTTAGCACATATCATTTTCCACTGACTTGCCATGAAAATGTAAAGCAAATGCTTTTATTATATAATGTGATAGCACTTTCAGCTGCTAAAGAGACATGTTAAAGTTAAAAATGTCAGAGGCATGGGTAACACTAGAAATGAGCTCTTCAGCATTGTCTTTTTAAACCTACTTGAAGAGGAAAATAAGTTCAGCAATCATAAATTTACACTGTCTTTTCATCAATCCTTAGGACTGTCTTTGCCTACAGTCCAGTCAACAGCAATTCAGTCATGATTCGTGGTTTTAAAGCCTAAATTATGACAAAAGGAGTCATAAATTGCAGGAATTATTTTACTTTAAAGATGATGGCCTATCTACTCTGACCAGAAGGCTTTTAAGCTATTATATTTCTTAAATAAATATGCCTAAGCAACTAATCACTTTTTATTAGCACTATCCTAAGATCACTTCGACTAACATAACACCATAGCACGTAAATAAACTGGCAATGTGCACAGGATAGATTTATGGGACTTAATTTCTCAGCTCACACTTGCCCCTTTTGCATTCAAAACAAATCCCAGAATGTAGCTGCTGGCTGATGTTTGTAGGATCCATTTGTGTCATATTTTGAAACCAACTATAGTATTTGTCAGCCAGTTTTTGCTCGCAAGTTCTGCATGAGAAAAATCCCAGCAAAAAACAAACGAGTAACAAGATAACAACATGCCTCCAGATAATATGAGAGCATTGGAAAACACTTTTTTTTCTTTTCATGATGACACATTAGCTATATTGTTTCTCCAGCAGAAAAAATACGTTTAGTGCCAACAAAAGCTTTATAGCTCCGCTCAGTTACACAAAGTCCAACTGTTATGAAAAGGGGCTATGCCACGGGGATCCCTGAAAGGATGTAGCTCATTATTTTACTAATCATTTGGCAGACGTCTGCTAGATAGAAATGAAGTACCAAAATTGTGGTGGTTTGCCACCAAGAAGGTGCTCAAGCAGGTCACATTTTAACTTGTGTAACAGGCATGGACTATCCACCAACTGGTGCTAGTCAATGCAAGTTATGCATCAGAATATTTAAATAAAACCCCACAAACCCCAAAACCAAACAATAACCCAACTTTTCAAGTATACAACCAACAAAATAAAAGTTTAGCACAAAAAAGCTGCTCAATGCTGATGGCAAAAGATGTAACATTTAAGGCAACTTTTCATCAGAGATGACCTCACCTCTGAGGCAGTTTCTGTCTTTCACCTTTCCTAAATATATTCAGAAGGCCCCAAGGGCAGAAGAGTCAGACTGACCGGAGATAATGAGGAAAGGTCAAACTCTCCTCATTGCTTTATTCCGATAAATCCCAGCAGTTCTATTGGCACCTCATGCCTATAACCAGAGCTGAGGACAGCACAGAGTTCTTTTTTTTTTTTTTTTAACTGCTAGTTGAAAACAAAAAAAAAAAAGCACTAATA
>NDXB01000141.1:21256-36279 GCA_002631895.1 Agapornis roseicollis
AAAAAAAAGGACTAATAGAAAAAAAAAAAAAAACAAACAAACAACAAACACCACTTTTCCAGGCTGATCCAAAGTTTATTTCTTTTAGTCAGTGTTAAAATTACTTTGGGATTAAGCAATATTTCCTCATCTTTAAAAAATAATTTTCCTTTGGATTTAGTCTTTTAACTTAAAGAAAATAAGGAACAAAAATGTAGCCTGGATGAAAATCCCCAAAACAATCTGAAGCAATGCTTGGACTTCTGCTTCCACTGTTTCCAGTTTTTCCTTGACTTCCTGTGAACTTTCACTAGACAAAAAATTTGGCATGAAAGCATCTGGTCCACAAGCAACTCAGACATCTAAACCATAGGCAAATCAAGGTGCAGAGGTCTGCCACCCCTAACCAAGCCATTGTGCCATGAGCTCACCCTGGATGTGGCTGCAGCATCAAGAGAAGATGCTGAACCTGGCTGGGAGTGATGGTGGTTTGCTGCTCAACAGAGAAGGTGACAATGCTCTGCAGCATCCTGGGCTCAGATGGTTTATGTTTTGTGCATCAGTAATTTTGGAGACAAAGGATGTCTGTGCAGTGTCCTTCACTCACATAAGCCAGCTATTCTCATGCTTCTTGCTGCTTGCCAAGGCTGTGTTATCACTGAAGCAGAGCTCTATCTGCTGTCTTCTTGCAACCACTAATGTTTGCTTGTCTCTGCAGGTGGCTTAATAACACATCTCATGATGATCACTCCTCTTGCACATTCTTTAGATGCATCCCTAACCAAATCTGCCCTTGCATATCTGTCTTCCACTACTACTTCAGGCTTTTTCTTTAGGATCTTTTAATCTTGGACCAGTCAGTTAGAGTGTGGTGAGAAGGCATATACATTAGATGATAATGCAGTGACTGAGCAGTAGTCATGCACTATGGCATCCAGGTTAGAGTAAAATTTCCTGTGAGGAACAACAATGTTTACATGGAACAACAAATTATTACTTTAGAAGATGAATGGTTTGGCATTCAAGATTTTTAGTCTTTTCTTCTTTTCTTTTTTTCTTTTTTTTTTTTAAGCATTTTCCCCCCAGAATCTGGTTTGAACCTTCAGCCTGCATGTAAACCCTGGTGATACCTGACAGAAATACTACATAGAAGCTCAAAATGTTCTACCATGACTTAAGCCAGCTGTATAAGGCTTGGGGTTTGGACAGGAGTTACATACTAGGGATAGTGTCTTGGAAGGATCTGGAGGATCTGACTTAGATGAGCTGATCTTTAATGCAGGTGACCTCAAAAGAACATGTACAGAACTTGGCTATCTTTCCCAGGCACCTAAAACCCCAAGATATCTGTCATTTATCAGCCAGTTATCCAAAATAAGTTTAATTGGACTTAAATCCAGGTACCAGTCATGGAGAAGGTGGACTGGGGAGGATAAAAAAATAAATAAATGGTACTTTTATTTGCTGGAAGGTTACAGACCAGTTTTCAGATTGTTCCAAGTTCCCTTATCTCATCAGTGATTTACCTTTGCATAGATTAACTGCAACCATCACTACATTTATTTCTGGTCTTTGCAAATGATGTAGAGAATTGACTAAGATTGCATCTGTGTACACCTCCTCCCCTCTTACAGACACTTGTAGGTATACAAACCCTAATCTAAACCAAGCATAAAAAGCCTACCTCAAAACAAAAAGAATCAGAGAAATCAGGGCTATTTCCAGTCTTATGTCACTATTACTTTTCTTTAGATTACTAAAGGCTTTGGAATAGCAGTTTCATACTCTGAAGATCTGGGCTTGTTCTGCCAATACCAAAGAATTCTTTGTTGGTCCATGTACAGTCAGAAACAGTCAGGACATCTGCTCTGGTTTAATTTGAAAGAGTAAAGATGTCTACGTAGTAACACTGAAATGTATGGCAAATCAGCCTAAAAAGTCATGACTTTTCCCTTTCACATATGCCGCTCCTATCACCCTGTAAAATTGATGGGCTTGGGAGGAAGTATTTTTGCAAAACCTAAATATTCACTTTTATTTAGTTTGTGCTTATTTTATGGAAAGCTACATCTTTTCAGGTCAGTGGTCAATGGAATTCTTTTTACAGCTGCCTCCTCCTGTTTATCTTTATCTGTCAGTAAAGTAAACTCTCTTTTAGTTGTTTAGAAATGAAAGTATTCTGCACTGTCGTGTCTAGGCACTGTGCCACTCACAGGAGAGTATGAGCTCATTACATTATAGGCAGAGTCTAGGAAGCTGTGCTCTGCACAAAAGGAGGCAAAACTGTTGTCTTCAGCAGGATCAATATGGTACAAAGCTGAGAGCTCTTATGTGGGTGACAGTGAACAGAAGTGATGCTGCATCTTTAGAGTAAAAAGCAAGTTATGGCTGCCCCATATCTGGCAGTGTTCAAGGCCAGATTGAACAGGTCTTGGAGCAACCTGGTCTAGTGAAAGGTGTCTCTGCCTGTGGCAGGGGCTTGGAACTGGATGAACTTTAAGATCCCTTCCAACCCAAAGCAGTCTGTGATTCTGTGATTAGTAAAATTGATTCTGTTAGCTCATCTCTACTAAGGTACGCACCTACAACCTGTGTCTGTGTTAATCTAACCTACTCCTTTACTCAGTTGCTTTGTGAACGTCTTCCTTGCCACTGTTTGTTCTGCTTCTCTGATCTATTAGCACATAGAAAAGAGTTCCCCAGGAGCCCTCTCCATCACCTTCTACCCCCCAGGCCAGGCACACTGACTGGATTCCATCCCCAATCTAAGCTGTTCCTTACACCTTGTGTGCTCAGCGATTCTGGTTTACAGTGTTTGCACTTGATTTGGGTCTCTTCCTAAAACTCACCCCTCTGCCTGAAATATATATAGTTTTTCACCAAAAATCATCACTGAAGCACACTGCATGTCTTAAAGCAATATCCTTATATTTTGGAAGGAAAACAAGTAGAATAGCTGCAGCTAACAACACATCTATGCTCTAGTCATTTTTTGCTGTTCCCTTTCCATGAGAACAGCATCTCTGAAAGGCTGTATTCCTTCTTTTATTTGGTCATATGCTCTTGCTGTAACTATGTTCTTTTCATAACAGACTTACACTAGCCACACATTATTAACCCCCAGAGGCAGAAACTTAATTTTAACATTTTCCTGTAAGCACTGTGCAAACCTAGGATATAATACTAATGTCTTCCCTCCTCAACCCCCAACATCCCTGCCACTTATACTTTAAATATAAGGACAAAGGAACTCAGCTTTCAAAAAGAAACAAAAACTGAACCATTGTGGAACATCCAAATCTGAATTATTTTGTGGTAGAAAAGAGCATGCAGGTGGTTAAACATCTGCTCTCTCTCTAGGCTTTAGGTATCCAGCATTGGCTTGTACTTAGCAACATTCTCCTCTTCCATATGTGCTTCTTAAAGAAGGTTTAACACTTGTTGGACTCTCTACAGCATTTTAAATTTCAAAACAGAAAAAAATGATTGAAGTGGTAAATTATAACTTTATTTCCCACAGTTTCTGTAGTGAAGGTTCCTCCTAAATTACAATAGTTAGCACTTTGTTTTGTGTGAGGTTTAGTTACTTGTCTAACAGGGAAACCAATGCCCTCTTTAGGTGCACCTGCAACACACTGCTGCTGGTAGCACCACAATCAGCAGCAGCACACTGAATAGATTAACACATATGAGTGGGGCAGCTCAAAAGACGTGAGAGAGAACCATGAGATACTATAACAAAGGTGAAGTGTACAAATCCTGCAGAGTGGGACTCCAACAAGCAACCAGGCTTGCCCTTTTGCATTCTCTTGCTGGCTGCGTGAAGATGGGACCTCAGCTGTGGAATTTCAGCACATCCACCACCAAAAGGAGGAGGAACTGGTGAGTGTTCACCTCCAGCATCCCTACAGCACCAACTGATGCTTGCTGCTCCTGAAGCTGAGACCACGCTGAGAGAGCAAAAGAAGAGATTTCCTTGACAAAAGCTATTTGATGTCAAGCCAGCTCTTAAAGGAATTAATCTTTGGAGAGCTTTGGCACTCAGCGTGACGGGCGCCTGGTAATGTACGCTGTTGTAGGCAGCTATGAAGGCAACATGTGAGCACATGGCCAACAGGTTTTCTGAAGACAAATCCTGTGTGCCAGATAAATGGAGAATAAAGTATAATTCACATCTCAACTGACGGGCTGAATGCCGTCATGTCTTTAAGAACAAAAAAAAATTTCTGGCCCTTGTTCCTGCACTTTAGGGAGAAAGAGTTTATATCAAGAGATCTCAGAAAATCCTGTGAAGTCTTAAAAGTTTCAAGCTGAGGCCTGTCAGGGTAATATTAACAGATCTAGACAGCTACTATCTCAGCATGACTAAGCTAGTTTTACACCGGATAAGCCTGAATGATATTTATTTTCATTTCACAACATGTTCATAATTTTAATGAACTAGTGTGAGATATGAACAGGAAAACGAGGCACCATGACCAATCCTCCTCCTTAAGCTGCTGGGTCTGGTATGTTAACGGAGACAGCTAACAAAGCAATTGCACTGCAGTGTTCTTCCCAACAGATTGATCAATGAGGCTGGCAGGGAGAGAAGGGGAGGGAGCAAGCAGCTACTGTGGCTGATTCCGTGGGACCAGGTCTGTTATTACCCATTTATGATCAAATCAAACAACTGCAATAACAATATCTCAAGAACATTGCACTTTAATCCAAAAACACTCAGCCACAGAAACCAAACACTATAATTAGCCAGTGAAATGTGTCTTTTAGGCTGAAACATGAGAAATGCTTTCCATGCAGGGCAACACTATGCAAATGTGTAGAAAAGTAAGTGGACACCAAGATATTTTACAAGAAGACACATGGGTAGACAACAGGCTGTAATGCAAGTTAGACCTTGTCCAGCTGTAACGTTGCAGCTCCTGTTTTTGGATGAGAAACTACACTTTTCAACCTCTAATCACCATCAGGAAGCCAAAGGATGCTTTACAGTTGAATGTGTGCCTAGCATTGCTCCTTATCAACTTATCCTGTCCATATCAACAGCTGGCCACATGTTGACTTCCACAACAAAGGTTTTTCTGTTGCAGCAGTTACAAACATACCACCTTATTTCAAAAATGATGATATGAAAGTGCCACATTTAAATACCTGAATAGGAAATTTCCTGACACTGGCTGACACACAACTCACTTTGCTGCTTCAAACATCATAGCAAGGCATTACTTTGACATCTGGAGGCTGAAGAGATTATAATTTAATGCAGAGCTAGACTCAGCTCTGATGTCTAATGGAAGGACACAACAATCACATTTGGTGCTGCTGTGTGATGCAGACCAGGGCTACACAGGCAGGAGATGGAGTGTGAGGAGCATGGGGGAGTTAACAACCTGCCTTCCTCATTCACTGTAAAGCAACTTTCCCCCAGTTCATTACAACAACAATATGTGTAGGAATTTCCCAGTTGTCCTTGCAACTGCTTTATTTCCTAGGCAAGACATGCAGCAACCTATTAATAAGCTATACCTATAAGAACAACTACTGTTAGCTTAGATCACAGGTCTGTTCAGTTCAGCATCTGTCCCCAACAGTGGCAAGAAGCAGTTGCTTAGAGACACATAGGAAGAGGGTGGTAAGTATGATGCTTCTCCCTAGTACTCTCTCAGCTCCCAGACACTGTTAAACCAGGGCACCTCCTAGGCCAGTGCTTGGCAACCCTTTTCCAGAACACTTGACCCATTTCATCTAGGAGCTGTGTTAGCTTTTAGCATCCACCCTGCCTTCTGGCAATGAGCTCCAGGGGATGCACAAAGAGCCACTTTGTTTTGCTTGCTTTAGTTTCTTCAGTTTGTTTGTCAGTTTTTCTTAAGCTACATTTCAAGATCCATTACTCACCCCCTCTAGTATTCTCCACTGTGCTGTGCTACCTTCTAAACACATTTTTGTTTATGCTATAGTCCTCTTACCCTCTGTGGGTGACAGACATCAGAGGACACCAAAATGTGACTCAGTGTTTCTGCTCAGGATCTTGAAAGATCACAAAACGACTCATCCAAGATCACAAAATCACAGACTGGTTTGGATTGGAATGGACCTTAAAGCTCACCCAGTTCCAATTCCCGCTACAGGCAGGGATAACTTTCACTAAACAAGGTTGCTCCAAGCCCCATCCAATCTGGCCTTGAACACTGGCAGGGATGGGGCAGACCCAGCTTCTGTGATCTTACAGCGAAGGTAGTATTTGGTTGCACAGGGTTGTCTTCAGTCAACCCTATATTCAGTGTAGCTATACTCCATTAAACTTATAGGTGTGTGAGTTTAATTCAAAAGTTATTAAAGCTTTTAGTCTTGTTTTTGGCACACCTGGATAAACTCAGAGCATCCCTCAGAAGAGACAGCAGGAAGGCATGGAGCATCTCTTAACCTGCACCCACCACTAGTGGTACCACAGCCTGCAGTCTATGCTCTTTTGGCCTGCAAATAGAAAAATCAACCTCCTTTTTTTTTTCCAAAAACTTAACCAAGAACTACCCCATTCCTCCAAAGCACAGATAAGGGAGATCCCTTTCTGCACATTACCCTAACCATCAGAGCTCTCCTACCTGTAAGGTGCCCTTATGTGCTCTCTCTTTTTCTTCTGTCAACTTTAAAAGACACGTGGGTCGCATCCTTACTTCCCCAAAGTCCACATAAAGTTTGGAATTGACTGCAGTGAGGTGAGGACTAGACTCACAAACCCCTCGTAGCAAAACTCTGTTAAGTAATTATGTGTTACAATGGAAAGCACTTAATTACAAAAGGCCTAAAGTAAAAATCTAACCAGGCAAATAAAGAAAAAGCACCACTGTTACTAGAATTTATTGAGACATTTTTGAGGCCCTCAAGGAGACTTTATTTTCTGACAGTTTTCTATTCGAACTATAATCACAAGGTTGGGTGTGGAGTAACTTTCATTTGGCAACACAGTCCTGTTGAGAGGGAAGGTGAGTGTGTTACAATCACAAACAATAATAGAAGAAGGACCCTCAGACCAGCCTATCCGATATGTGAACATCGATTTGAGTGTTCTCACCTGAAGTGGGAAACAGCAGTCACTACTGAGCAGTAAAAGCTGCCTCGAATGTGCCTACATCCACTTTAGCCTGATTATATTTTTTTTCTTATTTCTCTCAAAATCACTTATGTGCTGAGGGGAAAGACAAGGATATGAAGAAGTTATTGTGAAACCTACTTATATCTTTTGTGAAATCAGAGATTGCATCTTTCATTTTTTGGCTTGCATATCTTCTTGTGCTAGCTAAGTTTCATTTCTCATTTTAGGGTCTTGAACTGGAGTGATGACACCAAACAGGATCACCATCCCACATCCCATTGTTTTGAGGACTGCTGGTGGTTTTCATGAATAAAACCTTGGTTGCAGCTGTCTAATTTTGGGGTTTTAACTTTGGAGATGTGACCTCTGCAGGAGTCTTGCATAGAGCAAGTCTGCAAGTGTGGAGGACCCCATGGTCTCTTCAGGAGGAACTTCACACAACATCATTCCTCCTGTGAACAGTGCTGACAGGTCACGTGTGCCCTGGTGTCAATAAAAGCAAGTTTGATTATGAACTTTGTGACAGGGAATAGGTCTAAGTAGCAGGAAACAGGACCTGAATCTCCATCTCGGATCTGGGTGAACCACTCCATTAAAAAGATATCTTGCTAGTCCTTCTTGAGTCTTTCCTTTGACTGATCTCACTCCTCTGGTGGACTGACTCCCCATAATATGCCTATTCATGCCTCTGATTAAGTTTAGTTAAGTTTAGTTTAGGCTTCTGAAACATGCAAAAGCAGACCTTAGGGCAGGTGAACCATCCTTTGGAATTGGTGATAGTAATAGGAAAGGTCCTCACAGCAGCTCAGCTGGAGAAAGCAAGCTGCAGCACTAGAAGATTGTTAACTTGTTCCTCTGTACAAAACTGAAAGTAAAATAAAGACTAAAAAATTGCAAAACAACAACTTATTCTGGGCTTAGTGCAGCTCATTATCGAGAAGTTGCAATAAATCATCATCCAGCTCCGCTGCTCAGCTCAGCTGAAGTCAAAGGGGAAGACACAACATTCCTGGGATTTGTCATGAGGAGGTTGGTCACATCTTTTCAAAGCTTGCGTGAGGAGGAATGAGACAGGCTGCAAGAGGCCAAGTATTAGGCAGAAATTATTTCACTTCCTCCATGACTTTGCAGCATGAAATACTTCTCGCCATAAATCAACTCTGATTAGTTTATTATGGATGTTTAGGTTAAATGTCTCAACTGCTCTTTTGCTCTTGGGAATCCAATCTTACTTTTATAGATATTTATTAGTGCAGCTCTAGACAGCTGATTTCATTTCCCATCTCTTTGTTTTTGGCTCTGTTATGGGAAGGATAGAGTCATAAAACTAAAATACCAGCAGACACAAGAAGCAGGACACAGGCCTTTCTCTCTATCAGCCTCACTGACACCACACAGCATGGCTAATGGAGGAAGGACTAGAGGCTGCTTAGAAATGGATCCTCAGCTATTCTGTTCCCACAGACCTGCTGCAGTCTTTGGAAGAAATGCGGTTAGCGAGGCAAGCCTAGAACATGATCACTGAATGAAAGCTAAGACAGGCTGTCATGCTGAAAACGACCGTGTGCAGGAACATGTGCCTCTAACTCACAAGTAGGAAATATTCACAGCATCAAACATGGAACACCTCTCTTGTGAGAGCATAGAGCAGCTCTGCTCTGCAGACAGGCTGAGAGAGCTGGGCTGGTTCAGCCTGGAGAAGAGAAGGCTCCTTAAGGGGAGACCTTAGACCAGCTGCCAGTGCCTGAAGGGGCTGCAAGAAACCTGCAGAGGAGCTTTGGACAAGGGCCTGTAGGAACAGGACAAGGGGGAATGGTTTTAAACTAAAAAAGGTAGATTCAGGCTGGTTGTGAGGATAAGAGTCTTCACAATGAGAGTGGTAAAACAGAGGCACGGGTTGTCCAGAGAGATGGTGGATGTGTCATCCTTGCAGACATTCAAGGCCAAGCTGGATGTGGGCTCCAGGGAACCTGATCTAGTTGAAGATGTCTCTGTTCATTGCAGAGGGGTTGGATGAGATGACCTATGATGGTCTTTTCCAATTCAAACCATTCTATGATTCTATGATCACATCTTATAACTTTTACTTTTCTCTGATTTAAAATCACTGTACTGCAATCTCCTGGATAAATGAGATGGGGATGGTGTGATCTGAGCAGAAGACTGGCTTTCTGCATCACTGAGTTTTCTGCACTCTCCTGAACAGTGAACGGCTCTGTGGACAAATGCCTCACCCATCCTTAGTCACCCATATGACATGATTGTTACTACCTGCCTCTTGCTTCAGCTGCAGAGAACAAATAACCAGCATTTTTAGAGGGATCACAGGAGGATAAGTATGGATGTGGGAGACATTATCTGTTTCAATTTTGACCTTGGCTGTTTAATATGAGGGTTCTACTACACGTGCCAGGCATCTGAGCACTCAGCTTTACATATCCATTCCTGAGGACTTGTCGTACTGCTGCACTCACTACATCCACACCTAATATAACATTCGTTCTTGGCTTCCACCACAGCTGCTGAAAAGAGGGTGGAGTGAACTTTACTTCAGCATGTCTGGTAAAAGTTCCCCGCAGACAATGCCTAACGAGGTTTTGAATTTCCAAAGTAAACTTACAGCAGCCTGCATGAACGCAGGATCCTTTTCTGCTCCAACCACTCCCCTCGCAGAAGGAGTTTGCACTACCTGCATGCCAGCATCTCCACTGGAAGCTGGGCAGGATGCCTCCAAGTGCAGTGGAGAAAGCTGGACCGCACCACATATGACAGGACTCTGCCTTGCTGAACTCCCAAGTGCTTGGCTCTGGGAAGGCAAACTCCCGGCAGCATTTCAGCTCAAGATTACTCATAAATGCCCTTCAGGTTGTAAGGGTTTTCTGGATGCAGCTGTGAGACAGAGGCTAGGAGGCTGCAAGCAGCCTCTCCAGCAGGTTACTGGAAAGGATAAAGATTAACTTCTTCCCTCCATATGAAGAAGAGTGAACTATGTGCTATGTGGAAATGGTACTGGAGAGTTTGCCAGCACTTGCTTTCCTCACATAGCAAGAAGTGAAAAGCGGAAGCAAACATCACTCAGATAATGTGGAAAAATCATAAGACAGGTCTTTGAATTACTCAGAATATCAGAAATCCCAAACAAATTAATCTGTGTCATAGCTGATGGATTTGTGTTGGATCACGGTATTTCATATTTTGATCTATTTTTTATGCTTCTCTGTCTGCTCAATTTCTTGTGGCAGGAAGGTTCCTTCAATGTCCTTGTAAATAAAAACCTAAAAGCCAGCTTCATCTTTGACGTGACTTTACTTAACACCTGCATGATATAAAAGGAACAAGCAGCTAAGGCAGGAGGAGCATGTGCTTTTTTAAATGCAGGCCTTGGGGCTCTGAACATCGGCTGTGCTCAGATGAAACGCAAAGGACCACATTCTGACTGCCTACAGAAACATTTTGCACTTGTGCCTGCTTTTCCCACCACCTTAAAGGATCTGACAACCATGTATGTTAGATACTCTGAACCACTTCATTTCTCTGGGGAGTACAGAAGCCATAACAATGGTAGCTGCCTGGACACTCATTGTTATCTACACAGCACCAAGCAAGCACAAGCTTCAACGTTTGCCAACTGTATACCTTCAGTGCTAACATAGAAAGAGAAGGGTATCACCTGAGAGCAAGTCATCTCATCCTCAGCTGAAGATACCCAACTTTCCCTTCCTGCCAAAGGAGCCAGTATGACTGTCTTAGCCTGAATGTTGCAAGACATTCACCCCAGCTCCTTACATTGTAATGCATTACATTGTAATGTTTTTCACACACTCATATCATAGAATCACAGAATCACAGAATCTCAGACTGGATTGGGTTAGAAGGGAATGTAAACCTCATCCAGTTCCAACCCCCTGCCACGGGCAGGGACACCTTCCACTAGACCAGGTTGCTCCAAGCCCTGTCCAGCCGGGCCTTGAGCACTGCCAGGCAGCCACAGCTTCTCTGGGAAACCAGTGCCAGGGCCTCAGAACCCTCACAGGGAAGAACTTCTGCCTAAGAGCTCACCTCAGTCTCCCCTCTGTCAGGTTAAAGCCATTCCCCGTTGTCCTGTGATTCTGAGAAAACTCGAGGAACAAACTCGTCAACAAAGTTTTCAAGCTGACAAGCAGGTATTCTTTATTGAGGCACCAGGAGACACGGGGTAACTCCTCCTAACGTGTGTCCCCATATTGCTACATAAGCCATCCTTATATAGTCCCTGGACATACATACATACTCATGAGGCTAATATGGATTACATCATTTTCCAGAAAGCTCCCCGCATGCGTACAGAATTGTGGTAGTGGTCTCTGAGGGTCCTTTACTTCTTCCAACAATCTTCATCACTCCTGGCAGCCTTTGAAGCAGGTGCAGTAGATGTTTATACCAGTCTAATTGGTTCGTTAGCACCAGAGACATGATAATCCTCCTATCCTCCTACTTATCAGTTAGTTAACTGTAGCCCATCCTGGACACTTGCCATTCCCATCCCTCTGTCCTGTTTTTCTATCCTGTTTTCTCACACTTATTTTCATACTAAGGTCATAAGGACCTAAAACTACGCCAACTACAATGGTTTATCTTATACAACGATTCTTGTTATGTTCTCTGACTGCTGTCCATTCTTTTTTTCTATGTATCATGCAGCTGAGTAATTCTCCATTGCTTCAGTTACAAAGCCATCAAACTTAACATTACTTAAAACTAATTCCAAAGATTTTTATATTCCATTTTGTGATTCTGTGTCCCCCTTGTTTCACCTGTCCCTACAGACCCTTGTCCAAAGCTCCTCTGCAGGTTTCTTGTAGCCCCTTCAGGCACTGGAAGCTGGTCTAAGGTCTCCCCTTAAGGAGCCTTCTCTTCTCCAGGCTGAACCCGCCCAGCTCTCTCAGCCTGTCTGCAGAGCAGAGCTGCTCCAGCCCTCACAGCATCTCCATGGCATCTTCTCGACTTGCTCAAGTCCTTTTCACACAGTAGCTTCCCACCATTTGGGATACAACATTAGGCTGATCAGTTGTGCTCAGTGTTCCTGGATTCACTGCAGAAGGCAAGGCTAACATGGCCAGGAGGGCTCTGGCATAGGGTGGTTGAGCAGCTGCAGCACCCTGGGAGGAGAAACTGTGCTCTCTTCCTTCCCAGGCTCCACCAGCAACTCTGGGCACAACCTTGCATTTTTTTCCCCCTGAGTTTGGCAAGAGGGGGATGAGGTGACATAATAGGGTAGGGCTTTTCTACAGTGAGTTTTTGTCACTCATGACATGGGTTTTCCCTTCGCAGTTCAAAGCATTATTAACAGCTAAGCACTGAAGAAGCACTATCAAAGCTGTGCCTTAGTTGGTTTACTTCCCTTTTCGCTTGACTGTGAGAATAGCGTTAAATTTAAGTGGTCTGGGCAGTATTTCTAGTCTCCCTCTGGAATCAGCTGTCCTTACTGGGCTTTTGAATAGCCCTGCAAATGTATTTTACTACCTTTTTATGTCCTACACAGCCTGTGAGTGTGGAGGTGAGTCTGGAGTACTCTCCAGCTTTTTCTGCTTAGAACTCCAGCTTTTGGTTAAAATCAAAATTGATTTTCAAAATCACCTTTCAACTAACTTGGAAGTCAAAGAGGATCTTGTAACAGCCAGAAAGGAAACAGAAGCTAATAGGCTACATGAGAAAATTGAGGTAGATGTTTTGATTAAATCCAGGGCTCATGCTTAACCAATGTGAATGAGAACCATGCACTAGAAATGAGAGGCAGGACTTCCAAGTGATATTTAATTAAGCGGAAAAAGAAAGACAATGTGATATTATTTAATTTACTCAGAGCAACATGGGTAATTCATGCTGTAGCACTACAGCATGACTACATGACTATTATATGACAAAAACTGTATCAGTAATTGCATAAAATATATAATTAAATATGTACCTTCACGCTCTTCAGAAAGTACTAAAACGGATATCTATCTCAGGACCTAAATTTTCCAGTCAGTTATTCCTCTCAGTCCCTCTCAAATAAATGACAGTTCTGTGTGGGAAAGGACCTTCACAAACAGGGCAATGAGGACACCAGTTTTCAGCTTAAATATTAAGATTGTTTAATGCATTTGCTTCCTAATTGTGAAGACCATTCCAGATAGGAGCCACTTGTTTAAGTCTTAGCAGAGGCATAAAGCCAAGACCAGGATACATGTAAGCACTGAAGACACACACACTTGCAGCAGGATGGGACTGCAGCATTCATTAGTAATGCTGCCAGGTGAATGCAGAAAGCTTCATAAAATCCCAGCAGATGGAGTGATTTATATCCACAGCTGTTATTTACAGTAAAGCTTGTAGATTGAATTGATTCTCTACTTAATAAATAACAAAAGACTGGGCACAGCATGAGCAACATGCTACGGTTCACCCTTTTCTGAGCTTTGGGCTAGATGATCTTCAGAGTCCCCTTCCAATGTCAGCTCTGTGGTGTTTAATTCATTCTGTTTGGGAATTATATGATGGAAAGATCTTCTTCAGTTAAATACTTTTGCACAAGACAAACAGAGACATAAAAACCTAAATCAGAGCTATCCTCCTTTTCCAAGAAGTAACCTGAAGTTGTCATCCTTTTTGTAAGGCATACAAATCCCGATGACACAATACCCATCAGAAACTTCAACCCGTATGCTGTTCAGAGGTGGTGGCTGCTTTTATGTCAAAACAGAATCAGCTATTTATCATAAGGCTTCCACATACACACCATCAGCAGGTTTCGTTGGAGTTACCACTTTTTGTGCCAATGCCACTGATGAAAATGCTGAACAAGTCTGGTCCCAAGACTCATCCCTGTGGACCACCAGAGGTAATCTTCCTTCTGTTTAATTTTTCCCTTTTCAGGAGTGTTTAATAATAAATATGCAGTGCTTGGTTTTCCTAAAAGTAGAAGACTGTTCTGATAGATTTTATTACTTAAACTGGTTTTGGAGTGTGCTTATAATAGCAGGGAAATAATTTAATGATCAGAGCAAGATAAAAACTCTTATGTTGACCAACATTATGTGGAAAAGGAATGAGACTGCGGATGATAACTCACCAAAAAGAAAATTAAGAAAAAGGTTTGATAAGCCCCCAGTCTTTGTGATGGGGATTAGAATAAAATTAGAACAGAAAAACATTTGGCAGAAAAGGGGTACTAACTCCTGAGGGATTGCTGGAGACAAGAAGAAATAGAAGAGGATTTCCAGAAGATGGAAACATTGCCTAGCTGCTCTTCTTTCAGTAGGATAACCAGCTTTTGGCACCTTTTTCTAAATTAGTATTGCTCAGAAGATGTTCAAATATATTACCTTCAGCCTCTAAGCAGTCTGGACATGCTTTTATTGCCTTGTTTTCCTATGATTCTTACTTCACTGTTTCTACATTTTATTTTTCCCACAAAGCAGATGGCAAGCCAGAAAAAAGCAGCTTTACCTTAAACATTCAGCAGCATTAGAACTCCCATGTGTGAAGGCTTTTTCTTCCCTGAAGTTCCTCCAAGCTGCTAGATCAAACTGCAGAAGTTGTCAAAGCTGGCTAGACTGTGCTAAACATTCGCAGAGAATCATGTTTATACACAAAATCATCTATATGTTACAGGTACAAAGCAAGGAAGAACAACATATCTAACACACACATATATACACACGAGTGTCCACTTTTGGGAATAATAGTGAGAAGGCAATTTAAATAGTGATATAGATTGCCAAAATATTATCTCAATATCAAAATAATGCTTTCATCCCAAAGGCAATACTTTTTAGACAGCACTGCCCCCCCCCCCCAAAATAGGGTTTTTTTGGCTTTTTCCTTTTGGAAAATAAGACCACCTTTGGTGTTTTGTTGGTTTTTTTTTGTTTGTTTTGTGGTTTATTTTTGGTGTGTTTTTTTTTTTTTTTTTTGGGGGGGGGGGGTG
>NDXB01000141.1:36425-49263 GCA_002631895.1 Agapornis roseicollis
GGGATTTTTTTTTGGGGGGGGGAGGTGTTTGTTTCAGTTGTGTTTTTTGGTTTTTGTTTTGGTACAGAAGAATCTTTTTTCCTCTCTTGAAAAAAATTGTAAATCTTTTTGAACTAAAAAATTTGCTGGACAAACCGAGACCTTAAATAAAAAATTACTACGCACAAAATGCACATTCTGCTTAAGTAGTTACATTAAAAGTATAAAACTGTAGATGACTCTAAACCTTCAATGAAACATGGCATGGTTTTCCTCCTGTTAAACAACTACACGTTTTATCTTTCCCAACAGTACAGTTCAAAGTGAAAAAAAATTTACCTGGGAAATAATGTGCAGCATAGTATCAAAGAGAAGTATTAAGTATGGCCTTTGAAATTTGATCTGCTAACTTTGGTTAATCTCCTGTCTTGAAAAACCGTTTGAGGGCATGTTTCTCTATTCTGTCTTCTGCCACCACTAAAATATTCTGGACAGTGGAGAAGCAATTGACTGACATCTCATGTCAGGCTATTTCATGTGGCAGTTTTATAGAAACGCCTGGAAAACGTGGTCTTCCAAAAGGTGACTTAGAAAACTACACTCACAAAGTAAGTCTAAGTTTAGTACCTCTACTAAACAGAAGGATGACTGGAGTAAAGCTTAAGGCCAGAAATGTTCAATATTTTCATTAGTGGTCTGGATGCTAGAAATCAAGAACTTACTAAGTTCACCCATAATACAAAATTGAGGAGAAAGGAGCATTCAAAATCATCTTGACAAACCACTGGACTCATGTACAAAAATGGGGAGCAGGTCTATAGGGTTAAATGCCAGTTACTAAACCCATATGGGAATAGTTAGCTGCACAAACACAGAATGGAAAAACAAGTGATTTCCCAGTAACTCTGCACAGAAGAATCCAAGGATTATGGTGGATCACAGCATGAACATAAACTAGATGTTATGCCACTGTGAAGTAGATGAACATTATACTCAGTATATGAATAGGAGCACTGTCATTGACTGCTGAGTTGAAGGGAAATCTGCTCTGCAATCTTTGGAAAGCCCCTGCAGGCAGAACTCCATTGGCATGCAATGATAGCAAAGATCCCAGCTTTTCTCAGAGACTAAATCAAAAAGCACTGAGTATCATATTAACTTAGGTTTCTAACAAATATGTTCTATGTCATGAGGTCTTACTACAGAGTTCTCTTTCCAGACATCACAGGTTTGTTTGAAACACATTTTACTTGGCTTTGTCAATGAAGACCGCCGGGTCTTCCATTTCAATACATTGGGATGAATGAGTTTGAGGATAAAGTAGATGTCCTCACTTCTTGTGGACAAACATGAACTATAAGGAAGTTCCACTGATCTTCTGCAACATTGTCTCAGCCATCACAAACAATTTGCACTCATTTTTGTGAGTATTTCCTCTTCAAAGTCAACTGGAAAATGGAACTTTATCAGCAGAAATGCAACAGTTTCTCACATAAATCCATAAATGAGCACTTCACTAACTTCTTGCATGGTTTTGGAGACTGACATATTGTAAGGAGGCTTTGAGAAGAGAGGAGAATTCTCTGTGTACACAAATAGTCTCAGCTGACTGGAAACTGGCTACCCTAACTAGATGACAAATGTGTGCTCACACAAGTGAAGGT
Source organism: Agapornis roseicollis (assembly GCA_002631895.1). Taxonomy (NCBI): domain Eukaryota; kingdom Metazoa; phylum Chordata; class Aves; order Psittaciformes; family Psittacidae; genus Agapornis; species Agapornis roseicollis. Next base: position 38,069 of record NDXB01000141.1, read on the forward strand.
ATGCATCTGCCATCATGTCATTTTCTGCTCAGCTCCTTGTTTGATTCTACAAACCTCAAAAAAAGGGAAAAGAATAAATATTCTGACAGACTTTACTACATCTGCAACTGTGTGTAATATTTCCTATTTACATAATATTCTGCAAGAGTTTTGCAGGATATTCAGCTCCATTTACCTTCATTTTCTGCTCTAGGCACAATTAAACTGAGCTCTTGCATTTTGGGTTAAGTCATGGAACATTTTCACATTAAAACTGAAACTATACATAAGCTTGTGCTGAAAGCATTGTCAGATCAGCACTGGAAGATTTTAAATCAGGCAGTGTCTATGAATGGGTGTATGAATAGGTCTTTTGTGGTCCCGTCATTTCCCAGGCACAAAGCCTTTGTAGCAAGGAAAATATTTTGGCCATTCATGTTTTTACTATGTGATTTATAACATTGTCCCAAAGCCCTTTGTGAATTTAAAGTGCTGTGACCATGTTTTTCAGAAAGGAATGCTTAAATATAATATTCCCAGATCCTTTTGTAGGTTCTTAAATGAGGCCCTGATTCTGAAAATACTGATGTGGATGCTTTTAGTTAAATACAGGACTGAATTTTGGCAGAATCAGGACCAAAATAAGCCACCATTTCAAAAACACCAGGTAGCTTCCAAAGACCATTGCAAGCCACAGAGCACAGAAGCAGGACTATGTCACATAGTCCTGCTGACTTCAATGGGATTACTCCTGTGTTAAAACACTTGTTGGATGACATCTTTTCTGAGACAGAAGAACTGGCTCCCTCTGCCTTAAATGAGAATTAATTCTTAAGATCACAAAGCAATTAAAAAACTGCAATGTGCTTGCTTAGTTCTGTACACTTAGTTCTGACTGCTGACGCTAAACACATGTGGCTAATTTCTTCTTTGATGAAGCCTTGAATCTGAATGAATGCATCAGCTTCGGGCAGGAGAAGGTCATGCAATAACATACTTTGCTAACTAGCCCCTTTACTCATAAACTTTCTAAGCAAATAAAACTAAAAATGATGTGTTTTTAGAATGCATTTTATTTTTTTAGAAATCACTTCAAGAAAAAAAATGAAGCACCAAAAATTGCAATTTTAAAGGCTTTCTATTTCTGGGTTTCTACAGAAGGTTAAAACAGAGTCAATATTGACTTTATATGCACTTTACTGTGAAAGGCAAGAATATCTTACAATACATAATGCAGCAGAGAACATCCAAGTAAAAAGTGAAAGGACATTTTTTTGGATGCTTCAAGCCAGAAGGTATTCTAACTCACAGTTTACCAACTATATCTCAGTCAAAGTTGAAGATGATTTAGCTAGATCACATCTACATTGAGATTCTCAAGAAAGGGGAAGTGTATAAGGTAAGGACAGTGATAGCCTTCATCTTGTTTACATCTGGCATTCTCTGGGGACACCTTGAAACCACTTGGTCCTAGATACAATCAGCAGCCAGAGACTGTTAGGAAGTAAAAATGGAGCTCCCCTTCCCTGCATACACATGATAAAAGATCTACACAGAGGCTAAACATCACAAATCAAATTTAGCAGGCCCAGGGTCTACAACACCCTAGTGAAGAATGGGGACAAGTGCCACGGAAGAGGATTAGAGCAATATGTCATTGAATACCACCTCAAAGTAAAGATTTCAGCTCAGTGGCTTTTAAAAAGACTTTTAGTTTTACAGCTTATCTCTATCAGAAGCAGCAGACTCCTAGTTTCTCATCTAGCACGTAGCTATATGTCATCAAATAGATCCTCCGGCTCACAAGTGTTTTCCAGTGTTTCGAGAGACATAGCATCCAGGGAATGCTTCTCCAATGTCTTCTGTGAGGCTAGAACAGGTCTGGAAATATAAAGAAAAGAAATTTGAAACAAATTTAGATACAGATATAAACAGTTCCAACATATACTGTGCCAAGGTAACCATTTAATAGTGTATTTTGAGCTTTATGTAAGACCTGATTATTTGATGAGATGGCAATGGCAAACAAACAGATGAACTTCAGCTTATAAATGTCAGGGTTTCAGCTATTTTGTTACAGTTTTTGCGACCTTGATAATGACTATTTCACCCACAATTTACACATGGAGAGCTAGGGAGAACAGAAAAAATGCAGAAAACATGCAAAGGATCTGCTCCTCCATTACTGCAGAGGATAATGCTCTCTGAGTCTCCCTTTATTTTTCCCCTGGCACTAAGCATGTGTCTGTTGTCCATCAGTTTGACATGGAGGCATGGTGAAGAATCAGACTAAGTTGCCTCACAGGTAAGATGCTAGCCTTTCTCCAAAAGTAGAGCAGAAAAAAAAATGCAAACGAAGAAAATCCTTCCATAACGCATGAGTCCACATATTTGGGAACTTTCAAATCCCTGGCCTTCCCCTGTACGTGTATAATGTTTACATCTGCTATAACTGTATGCAAATAGGAGCACCTGTAACTAGAATAGAATCATAGAACAGTTAAGGTTGGAAAGGACCTTAAGATCATCTAGTTCCAACCCCCCTGCCATAGGCAGGGACACCTCACACTAAACCATGTCATCCGAGGCTTCGTCCAACCTGGCTTTGAACACTCCAGGGATGGAGCACTCACAACTTGTTTGGGCAACCCTTTTCAGTGCCTCACCACCCTCACAGTAAAGGACTTCTTTAAATCCAATCTAAACCTCCCCTGTTTAAGTTTTAACCCATTACCCCTTGTCACTACAGTCCCTAATGAAGAGTCCCTCCCCAGCATCCCTATAGGCCCCCTTCAGATACTGGAAGGCTGTTATTTCAAACCAGATGAAAAAGTCCAGAAGGGTATTTAAAGACTAATTACCATTCGATGCTACTATATATTTGATAATGGAAGAATTCTACTCTGTAAGGAATAACCATTCTTATGACAGCAAAGGATGCATTTGCCAAAAAATGCCTAAAACTATTTACTGACATGTGGATTGCTTGGGTGCAGGTTTGCCCTTAGATCACTGGACACCACAGAGTCCTACCTGAAAACTGAAACTGAAAACGCCTGAATCAGACACCCATGACATTGAATAACATGCCACAATTGCATCAATTTGTCCTGTTTAGCACTCCTTTGGCTGTCCTCATGAAGGACATCAAGCCTAAAGAAAAAAAGGCTCAGAAGAGACCATATAACAGTCTTCCAAGGGGACCTACAAGAAACCTGGAGAGGGGCTTTAGACAGTGGCCTTTAGGGCAAGAGGGGATGGCTTTAACCTGACAGAGGAGAGACTGAGATGAGCTCTTACGCAGAAGTTCTTCCTGTGAGGGTGGTGAGGTCCTGGCACAGGGTGCCCAGGGAAGCTGTGGCTGCCCCATCCCTGGCAGTGTTCAAGAGCAGGTTGAGTGGGGCTTTGAGCAACCTGGTCTAGTGGAAGGTGTACCTGCCTGTGGCAAGGGGTTGGAATTGGATGAGCTTTAAGATCCCTTCCACCCCAAACCATTCCATGATAGGATTCTATGATATGATTTTGGGTTGATGGCTTCATGCTCAGGTATAATCCACTGGTGTACTCCTGACAGAATGTGAAAAATCAGTGCATTGCCAAGGCAAACACATTAGCCACCAGGATGGGAAGAACTAGACAGAAGTGATGACAAGTGTTACAATCAAATGCTGCCATATGTGGCCAATAAGGCACGCAAAAGCAATCTACTATCACTCCAGTTCTGAAATCACTTTACTTTTAATCTACTAGTGTGTTCAGATTAGGAGAATTACTCTCTTTGGAAGTGTAACTAGCTTTCTTTGTAAACTCTTATAAAACACTTTTCTTCAGGTCTGAATAAATTACGTGCAAGCACTTTTTTTCCTTTTGGTATGCAGTGACATCAAGACAGATGTGTGCCTCATCATAAGTCATTTAGACTAACCACGAAACAAACCTGTCAGAATAGAACCCTTAGCCACTGTCTGCTCAGCAAGATCATATCACTCCATGCTGTTCTGATTGTTTGCTATCGATCAACTTATTTGTGCCCCAAATTATTTTTATTTTTTTAAAATACAGGTAGCCTACACCAACAAAGTGTCGACACTTGAGTTTACTTATTGAATGTGTGTTCTTTTCCTTTTCTAGGCTGATCTAAAACATCCCAGCACTTTCTGATTTTGAAAAATAAGCCTGACAGTGCTTAAGCAATTTCAGCAACAGTCCTCATTGGCTAAAATAACTGTTTTCAACACTGTACATGAGATCACATCTATAATCCAAACCACTGTTAAGTTTTAACATCACACATCTTGAACTATTAAGCTTCTGTGTTCTTGTAATAACATGGTCCTCATTTAATCTCCAAAAGCTGTAATAGAAGGCCTGTGTGTAAATCCAACTATACTTGAAAAGTAAAAGCATTAATCTCTTTAAATGAAGTTCATAAGCAACTTAATTTTGGTTTTAAGACTTGATGATTCCTGTTTGCATGGCAATTATTCACTAAATACCAACAGCTTGGTTTACGCTGTGCAATTATTTTGCATCTTGGATTCTCACTGAAGCTGTATTACCATACTCTTATGCACAACTGAGTTAATTTCTTTAAATTGCAGTGAGTTGTATATCCTCTCTTGCCAAAAAGCCTGTAAGCAAGGCATTTTTCTTGAAAGTTTATTCTTCTGTTGGATCAGTTTTTTAAATCTTGCCTTTTGGTAAACTTAAACTCCATTAACACATCTGGAGAACTGCTGACTATATAAGAAATCATTTCATATTTCCTGACATTTAGTTCCCTTCATAAATTGAGACAGACGACCAGATCCACAGCTGGTGTGAATCACTGGAGTACTAATAATGTCAGTGGAACTCTGCTGACTTACACCAGCTGAGATTCTGGCCCGAGATTTGGAAGAAAGTGGTTACATTACTTGATATTTCTTTCCACAGCTGAGTAGGGGCCATAGGAAACAGAAGACACACAACACTTTTATTACCTAACTAACCAACAGTGCAGAAATGCAAAACCATGCAATGTGATGGCTTTGCATAGCTTGGGAGAAAACACACCTCCTTTTGAAGCAGGATAGATGGACCAGTCCTGTTTGTTTCTCGTGATGAGTTCACACAGATCCTAGGGAACATCTGCACACTATTCCTGCTGCCACAGACAGCCAGTTCCACAAGATAATGTTTGTGGAGCAGTATGACATAGAAAACAGTCTCCTATACGACTGCTACAAATGACATGATTAAAAAGAGCTTCCTAGTGGCAAATAGGCCATGTTAGATGGGGCTTGAGGAAAGTCTGGTCTAGTGGAAGGTGTCCCAACTCATGGCACAGCGTTGGAACCAGATAAGCTTTAAGGCCCCTTCCAACCCAAACCAGTCTAGCATTCTGTGAAAAACACCAAAAAAGGTGAGGCTGCAACATCAGCACAACTGCTCATCTTGAGGTACTTCTTGCTAAAAATATGAGAGGTTCTTGCATTTAGACTGGGCTCGCATGCCCAGTCCAGCACACTGTGGTTACAATTTTACTCAAGTTTTTGTTCTCAAGCAACTCTCATGAGCTTTGAAAAGAGAAATATCCTTGTAAATTCACATAGCTATAAAAGTTTCACAAGAAACTTAAGTAATCTAGAGGCATCCTTGTGTCTTAGACCACTGCATGACTCCCCTTATTTTTTAGTAATTAAAACAAGCAGTTTCAACCAAAAGCTAGCATTTTATTAAAAGAGGAGATTTCAGCTCTCCTAGAAAATGTGTAGCAGAATTTTAGGAAAAGGCTGAATTTCTCAGTGTGCCTTTCTTTCTTTAGCTTGGTTTAATGGTTCATTTTTGCCATTAATCTCAAAAAAAGTTAAAAAAAAATAAGGCTTAATAACTATGAGTAGATATTAACAGAGAATATAATCTGATATATACTTTCTTTGGTATTATAAAAATAGTTGGTGGCAGCAGCTCATAAACACAGAACTCATATTTATTAGAGCATTGGCATAGCAACAAAGGTGAAGCATCTCAAACACTAATGAACGCTCTCATTGTGACTGATAGGGCAAAAGCTCAGAGCAACATTTGTGCTCCAGAGACAGTACTTTTAGTCCACCCTGAGAGAAAAACTTCTATCCTTTGATTTATCATCAGTCTGCTGTCTTGGCTGTATAAACATCGTTTTCACAGAAAGTCCTCAGAAGAGGGATACTCACCAGCCTTGGTTATTAAGGAAGGATTATGAAAGGAGCTTTGAGTAAAGCTCATGGCTATATGTAAAACCTTGGCCTTGAATAACCAAGGCCCTGCAGTGTGAGCTCTTGGGAGACATCACATTGACTGCTTAAGGCTACTGGCCAAAAAGGAGGAAGTTCAGTTCAACCATGAAAAGCAAAAGAAATTGTGTAATGGAGGAGGGGGAAAAGCCTCTTACGTGAATAGATGCATCAAGAACACTATGTGCAGACAGATGTTTTTAAAGTTTAATATTAAAAATGTGAGTAGACTAAATTGAAACTACATGTGATTAAAAAGATGAGGCTATTCCCCTTTACTAGTATGCTACAATGACTATAATATACAGTAAATTATAGAAGTATTTTTTAATTTTAGTTCAGTTTAAAATAGAAACTGAAAATCATTAATTTGCTTTAGGCTTTGGTAGTATTATGAGTATTCATCTTCCAGATACAGTCTACTCTGGCATTTATTCCTACAAATAACAAGAAAGCAAGCACATATATTTCTAATTGATCTTGCAAAATGTAAACCCCAACAAGTCATGAAGAACTTGCTGCATACAATCACCTTCACGGCCTGAAATTACAGCTGACGGACTCTTGCTTTAGTTATTACTGAAGAAACTGAAATTTTATTGATCAGTTTCAATCTCTGAAAAATGCTTTGGTGTCAGAGATAATCAGAGCCCAAGTTTCTCCTGGCCCCAGCACAAATTCACAGGGGCTTGAGAAAAATACTCAAGAAACAGCTGAAAAGAATGATTTCCCACTTAAGGGTTATTGTCTCCATTCCTCCTAGAAAGCCTTCCATGTGTGGCATTTTCATACATGCAGTATACTAAGCAAACAGTCTAGTCTCAGTTAACATCAGCAATAGACAATGATGATGATGATAATTATTATTACAATATAATAATAAATTATGTGTTTTGTTGTATTTTTATCAATAGTAATTATAACAAATCTATAATATATTGTTATAATATTATAATAATGTAATACTATATGCCATTATTAATAATAGTAAGTTTGTTCAATTACACACTTAATGAAGAATATTTTCAGTGCAGAAAATAAATTTAATATTCATCCAGGGAATCAATGTTCCTCAGTAAGCTTCCACCTCTGCCTGAAAGACAAACTGCAGCTGCACCTGCATTCATTCCAGTCACTGTGCAGTAAGGTAAGTCTGGAATTCCCTCAATAAACAATTCCCTCAATAAAGCAAAACTTCAAAACACAGGACAACTGCTGAACACTGTCTTAAGCTCTTGTAAGTGCCACTCTTTGTTTTCTAGAACTAGAAACTATCAAATGGTGGATAATTTTGATTTGTGCCTATATAAATGGTTTGGTTTTTTTTCTTCGCATGTCCCTGGAATCCTTCAGAGGAAGAAAAGCGAACTCGGAATCCCTTACATATCACAAACATTGATAAAGTGATTGCAGCAGGAACAAACTTACAAACAAATCTGCTACCCTGAGAAGATTCTCATATATCTCTTACTGTTGTAAGTTTCAAAATTGCTACAACTTCCAACGACTGGTCTAGATCAATTCTCAATATTATTAATTAATCACCCAGTTTATTTAGTCCTATGAAATAAATGGTCTAGAGATCCTCAGAAACCACATGTAATGTCTACAATGGCTGTACAGGCCACACATCATGCAGCTGAACAATGCTGACACTACTCTTTTAGGGACTTGTATCTGTTCAGTTGCAAATTCCCAATTAACTTCAGCTGGCATAGGTGCAGGACTTTATTTAAGAAGAACATAGGTTTAGCAACATAAATATAGTCATAGATCTTTTAATCTGATCAAACACACCTGCATATGCTTACTAACAAAGATCTACTTGAAAACATAGTAATAGATGTAACTTCTAAGAAAAAGCTTAAACCATGTTTGTTTTAGAGAAGTGGCACACATTTCTGTGGCTCACTTCCACTTAAACTCTTTCTTTCTTAAATAAACTAGACCACATTCATTTTGAGGAATATACTAGCACCACTGCCTTCACTGGGAAAAAACCACAAGTCTCATAATTGCAACTACAAGAGTATATAGTAAGAAAAACTTATGTTTGTTTAAGAATTTTGTCAAGGTCTTTCATAAATCTAGTACATTGCAAATTTATTGGCAAATACCAGAAGTCATTTCTCATAGTCATTAAGTGCTATGTGTCACATACACATTTATAAAACACCAGCACTGGCTAAATTGTGTCATAAGCCTTTTCCAGGCTATCAAACCCTGAAGCTGCTTTCTCTCTCTAACCCTTTCTTATCTCCTCAAGGTAACCAAAAACAGTAGCCAGAGACATAACGGGACAAATAAAAATCCCTGAGCCAATTTTTCACACAGGATATGTGTGTCCTCATGCTCCTCCCTCTGCTGTCCCCGAGGATAGGCTGGAGTGGTGGACAGACAGGTTTTCCATCTGAAAAACGTGTGGAATCAAATTACAAAAATAAGAGTATTTAACTGGAGGAAAATCCAGCAACTCTAAAACTTAGATAGTGCTTCAGATATTCCACATCGTTCCCACTCCTTTTCTAGTACTGAGGTTCTGAGTGGCTGTTTAAATCTTAATGACTTCAACAGGGGCTAAGCACATGCTTAAAGTTAAGCATCTGATTACAGAGTGTCTACAAAGAAGACGGAGACTCTGTTTATACAGGGAGTTACATGGAAAAGATGAGGGGTGATGAGCACCGGTTATTGCTGTAGAGATTGAGAACAACCAGCTATCAGAATAGTCTCCCCATGGAAGTGGTGGATGCCCCAGCACTGGATACTTTTATGATTCAGCTGTACAGGGTGCTAGGACAACTAGTCTAGGTCATGCTAGATCAACCTGGTCTAGTGGAAGGTGTCCCTGCCCATGGCATGGGGTTGGAACCAGCTGATCTTTAAGGTTCCTTCCAACCCAAACCATCTTGTGATTCTGTATTTTTGTGCTTTGCCAAGAAAGGTTGGATCAGTTAACAGTTGAGGTCCCTTGCAGCCTGCAATTCTATGATTCTATGAAAGCCTCCTGAACTACAGTTTCAGCCTGCAACCTACAACTTCACAAATTAATAAAATGTAAATTATTTTTAAAGAAAAATAGATTAGTCCAGTGTCCATATGAAGAAAAGTTCTTTCTTAATACTAGACTAGGGTACTCAGGTATCACAGAATCACAGACTAGTTTGGGTTAGAAGGGACCTTAAAGCTCATCCAGTTCTGACCTCTGACACAGGCAGGGACACCTTCCACTAGACCAGGTTGATCCAAGCCCTGTCCAACCTGGCCTTGAGCACTGCCAGGGGATGGGGCAGCCACAGCTTCTCTGGGCACCCTGTGCCAGGGCCTCACCACCCTCACAGGGAAGAATTTTTCCCTAATGCCTTGGCTAAAATACTAGGTATAGCTAAAAACATCCCCCTCTCAGAAGGCTATAGAAGAATCCATGAATATAATCTTAAAAATGATCTTTAAAAAACATCCTATGACTGAATTAATCAAAGTTTTTCTCCTTACTTTGTATACACATACCTGGGCACCAGCAGAAACCTGTTACTGCCCGGATTACCTCTTTACTCACAGATCTGCTCAATAGGTTTTGGATCATTCACTTTAATTAGCTATTGCAAGGAAACCACTTTGTATCAGTACAATATGTGGATATGACTTACATACGTATTTTCTAATGGCACAATGCACTTTGAGCAGCAGTGAGTTCTTTATAGATCTGGGAGCATTGAATTGAATAAACTGACAGGAGGTTCAATTTACAAGTTAAGGTAGAGTAGATAAAGTGTAACAAGCTTTCTCCTCCCCTCTATAAAGTTGTTTTAGTACCAAGAATTGTGCTTTCCTTTCTGCTGTCTCTTAACTCACACTGAAACTTTCCTATGTTCCTCCTGTCCCCCCTGTCCTCCCATCTACCACCCCCCCCAGCTGCAAATCTGAATTCATTCAATACCTTTCTGAAATAAGATCAAACCTTTGATACTTAAGATCAAATACATGCCTGGTGACACCTCTGGGAGATGAAACATGTTCAAACAGCCCAAAACAAAACAAAAAAGAAGGGTCAGCATCATATCTTGGCTACCTTTGAAAACATCAGGAAAAAGGTAAAAATAGGTACGGTTGGCTGAGATAGAACAGAGCTGCATACTGAAACAGTGTTTTCTGGATAAAATTGAAGTTTTTCTTCTCTGCATTTTCATCATACCTTACCCATCATACCGTACCCATCTCCTCAACAAGGGTAGAGAACAGGCTTTGGCTTTGTCCACCTAAAGCTAACTCTATTCCTTACTTCAGGGTGCATGAAGCGAATGTGGGCTGAAGTGCCTGCTCTACCTCCTGAACTTCTTAACTCTGGTAATACTTTTTTTCACTTCAGGCATGTCATTGAGATGCTTTAACAATCTTTCTTTTAGAGATCAAAATGCCTATTCGGTGGATTAAAGAAGCCACTTTCAAATTACATTTTCTGCTATTATGTGAAGCAGGAATCATCTGAAGCTCATGATGAAATTGCTGTAAGAGCCTGTATAACAGGCTTCAAAAGTAAATTTTTATCCTCCAAAACCCAAACTGATCTCCATCCATTTGTGCTCGCAGAGTCTGCCTAAGCAGCAATATCTGCAGTAAGTACTGTACTAGTAGCGTGTAACAATATACCAAATAGCCATGTCATTACCTGTTGGACAGATGCTGAAAAAAGAGTCTAGACTGTCAGATTTTTAAGAAGGGCTGTACTACCTCCAAAACCAACAAAACCTCAACTAGCCTAAAGGATGTGACTGGCCTTGTGCATTGTTTTCACAAAAATTCTTACATAAAACAGGTTTCTCTTTCTAATGACCCTCTACTTTTTTTATTTTTTTTTTTTTTTTTTTTTTTTTTAAATTTTTAAATTCACTTTCACATGCAGACCCCAGAAAAAAAAATCCCTTTTACAGCAGCTTCTGCTCCCGGGGCCACATACAG
>NDXB01000141.1:70699-81244 GCA_002631895.1 Agapornis roseicollis
AAAAAAAAAAAAAAAAGACAAAATTTAAGAAAATCAATCAGATCATGGGAGCAAAGATATTAACATATAGGCAACATTTGAAAATGGAACATTTCAAGACACCTTCATTTGATGGTTTTGACTCTTTTAAACTGCACATACTTCATACCAGATGCGATTGTATAAGTATGTTTCTCAGATGATGTCAAAACTACAAGCTACTGGAGTCAGAAAGCAATGAAAAAGATATTGCCTTATTTTCTGTGCTCATGATGCAACAGAAAATAAGCGAATATCTTTTTCATTGCTTTCTGTGCTCATGAAGTAGCAGAAAATAGGATAGGTTTTGATACATGCACACAGTTGGTTGGCTTATATTTGAACCATGATCATGTAGAAAGGTATAATTTCTGATATTGCATTATCTGCCATAGAAAATCACAGTCACAGCAGAATAAGACTACTGTGGCTGGCTCTTTTGCTTGACAGAGTATAGCAGAGTAAAATCAGAGACTAGAGACCAAGGAAAGCACAATAAATAGGAGTGACATTATTAGTCACAGTCTTGTATTTCATTAATGTTATGGCTTGCATGGCTGAGTAATTTGCATGCAAACAGGAAGGACCAACATCTTAATTCCACTCTGAATCAAGTCATTGATTTATCTTACACTGGTGTCCTTCCACCATTCTCTTCAATAGACTGTACATATGGGATTGGGTGGTGGGAAAAGGCAAGTTTAGTAGTGATGGGCTCATATGATGTAGAACATTATTTTCTCTGATTTAGGCCAATCAGTGTAATGTACAGTGTAGTGATTAGACATAGCAACATCTATGCATGCTAACCCTGAAAGTGAAAATACAGTAGCAGGAATATCCAACACAACTGCAAAAAGGCAAGCCATTTATATGTAGTAGCCTGCATTGTAACCTTAAGTCTTACTCTACTGTATGACTTAACCATTAATATTCAAAAGATGCCTCAAATTTCTGATCATTCTACAGCCGGACGAAAATAAGATACCAGAGTGCAATCACATCTGGCAATTGATGGCAATTTTGAAAATGCTATTGTTTATGCTCCCATGTGAAGAACAAACTGAGTTTCATCTTTGCATGTATACCAGATAGCACTGATGAAGTAAATTCTGTGCAAAATTGTTTGCTTGTTTTTGGACTTGTTGGTGATTCCAAATTTCAAAGCATTATGGCTTCTGGTGTATAAAGCAACTTGTGGACTTCTCAGCAACAACTTTTTTTCAGCTAAGTGACACAACTACTTTTTGCTATATAACCATTCTAAGCAAACTACTAGACAGACATAATTCACTTTTTCCTTTTGGAATACCTGAAAGAAAACAAAGTGGTATAGATTTGAAAGATGAATGCCTTAAATTGACACACTTTTTATGAAGCTACGGTTCATTATGATGCAAGAATGAGTTGATTTTTCCATACTTGTCTGCAACGATACTCAGATGCCCAATGCAAAATCGCATGGAATGAAAGAAGATGGATTGAGTATATGCTTCAGGGTAGATTTCTCTTGTACATAGTTTGCAATGGACATGTAATTGCATCAGCTCAGCTGTGAATCCCACATGAACAACCCTGTGAGGCATTGCCATAATTTTCTTGTTGATACATTAAACCAGATTAAAAAAGATAAAGTCATTTTTCTGAAGTGGCTCTTTTTTATCGTCCTACAGTGGTACAATTCTCTTACCTGGAAATGACATTGTGCTTCTTTTCTCACCATTTTTACCCTTGGGCATTAAGTTCACCATGGTTTTAAGTTTTGCTTTGTTTACACCTGAAATTTCTCCATCTCACAATAAAGTCCAGCATCTAATTTCTCTGAACTGTAACATATTGGCACTTCTGAGATGAATTCATCTGTTTTCTGGACACATAACAGAAACTTTAATTCTTCTCACATCTTCAGCTCTGTGTATTTGTTTTCATTTATTTATTTTTCACAGAAAATACAGCAGCTTTGGTTGCCACATTTTTGTGGTCATCATGGAAAGACTTCATCGAGGAGGAAGATGAATATATGGTAGTTACAGAAGTTCTTATTATTTTCCACAGTGTACTTTGTGTTCCCTCAGAAATTTATCACAGCACTGCTACTGCATAGCAACACACAAAATAGGTGTTTGTAGCATAAAGGAATTATACATTTTCTTATATTTTGTTTTCTGATAAACAGAAAACCAGTAAGAAGATATTTCCAAATTTGTTTACAATTACTGGAAAGTAATATGAATATTAAGGTAGCAGATGGTGGATTTTTTATTTCAGAAATTTGAACCATTGAGAAATCTCCACTGAACTAAGACAGTAGCTTTCTGCAAAGAGACCCAGTATGATAGGTTGTAAAATACAAATTCCAAAAGGTGTCATTTTCTGCATTACACAAAGTAAAAAGCCGGCAAGCTCCAAAAGAGTCTTTACTATATTAAAGGAAATTCATCCTTTATATGACTATTTAACATATACATGTAAATTGAGTTAAAATTATAAAGTTTCAAAAGAACAATATAATTTTTCTCATCTTTTCTTTCCTGTGTTGTAGTCTATGCTTGTCTGTATTTTAATTCAAGATTGAATCTTGCAAAGGTTTACTCCCAGGTGATATGCTTAGTATAGCAAGGAGTCCCATTGAAGTGTGAGGAGACTGTTTAAAAAAAGAGTAACCCAGGAGACCAGTTTAGACTGAAGAATGTAGACAGGGTGTTTAGAGGGTGCTACACAGTGAATACAAAAACAGTCTGATATTTATGCTGGTTTTGCAGAATCTTCCCTGGCGGTAAAAATGGATTTTATGAACTAAGAAAGGCAAATTCAATGTTAGTTCAGAATGCAACAGCCTGTTTCAGAAATCTCAGTTCTGCATTTCTAGGAGTAAAAGATAAATAGCTATGGTTATTGTTTCCCACTAAGTCTGCCATTCACTCTTTAATATAGACCTGTTACTCAACTTCTTTTATGCTCTTTTAAATCAACACTACACTTTTGAAGCCATCACGTTTACCCATACAGAATACAGTGGGATTTTCTCACAGAATTATACTACAGAGCCTTTATGAACAACCAGCTTTGAGGGCTCTTGCAGCACCTATTTCAGATGGCTATGTGAGAAAATACATGGGTTTTATTTCAAAATGCTTAGCACCTACCATGAACCCAGTTTAACCAACCACACAAGAACAATAAAAATCCTCGCATCTCCCACTGAGATCCTCAGTGGGATGAGGCTTTCAGAAGGTTTCAGAAGGCTCAGAAGACCCCTGCCATGATACCCTGTAAAAAGAATTGCTTCTGTTGACATTACAGTGGACAACAAAATTTCTACTTTGTGTTTGTCTACATATATTAAAGTTTTTAAGAAGCTGGTCATGATTCTTTACTTCAGAGATTCTTATTAGCACCTTCCCTGCACTGCTTCAGAAACTAATGGCAGAGAGAAAACACATTTTAAATGGAGATGAGACTAGAACAAAGAACCACCTCCCCAGATGAAGTGGTCATCTGTGGTCATCATAACCATGGATATGGTGAATGCTCAGGGGCAACTGAGACTTTCCCATACAAACACTGTTATTCTTCCATCTGATAAACCAAAATTGTGCCACTCGGAGTGCCAAAGCTACCTATGCAACATGCAAGCACGTGTTCAATCCGCGCCAAACAAGTGAGTGAAGTACTTACATTGTATAAAATACATGTTTAACCTAATGACTAACTGTGTCCTGCAGAGGATAGAAGGTGAACAAAGTTTCTCTATGCTCAACAGCTTGTAGGAAAAACAAGCAAGCAAATCACAAAAAGAAAAAGAAGTTGTACCATTCAGATAATGAAACAATTATCCATTTCACAATCATAAGAAAAGCACCTTCCACAAGGGATTTTTTTTATTAATTCTTTTCTTTTTTCATTCCTCATTACCCCCAGAAATATGCTACAGTCTATATCCTTTTTATCATTTACATTAGTTATTTTAAGGACTGAAGATGATTCTGCTGCAAAACAAAACCAAAAAACATGAATCTTTTTCACAGAATATTGGAAAAGACAGTCTAAAAAATCCATGCCTTATGCCTTCAACCTCTACAAGCTTTTAAAATTAAGCAATTCAATGCTTTTCATGTCAATCATACACAGAGGTCTCCAATGACTCTGAATTTTATGAGCTGTCACTCATTTCAATCCCAAAGGTAACTGTGCTAAACACAAGCTTAATGACCCTAGAAAATATGCTCAAAAATTTCCAGTGTACAAAAATGTAAATTTAAAGCACAACAGTAACAGAAACCAAAGAAGGAAAAAAAACCTGGCAATTTCTTATTAAATAATATTTTTATGATCTTGGACATGGGCAGTCTTTGTACATACTGAAACATACATTTTGATTTTGGGTGGATGAAAATGACGCTCAAAGATATCTGCAGACAGTAAATGACATCACCTTAAACCAATGAAGATTATAGAGTATATCTGGACTGCTTTATTCCCACTTTAATCCCATATAATACTGAATGCTTCTCATTTCATTGTATTTGAACTTTTATGATAAACCAGAAAAATTTCTGATCAAGCTTTATGTACTAGCTGACACAAAGCTTCCAAACCCCCACCCTACTGCATACTTGGAATTTAAGTTGCATTTTCCCTTTTCATTAAAGATGGGGATAACCTGTGAGATCTGTGCACTGCCCTGAAATTCAGTCTGCATATGTGAACTGTTTCACTGAGAGAAACATAGCAGTAACAGACCAAGTTACATCAGATATTGACTCCATCTTTTCTTCAAGGGATTCACAGGGTGAAGAAATTAAATATTAATAATGTTTTGTAGGGCAATATTCGAAGAAATAAAATAGTCAAGCAGGAAAAGAGAGAGAACAAATGCTCATATCTACTGTGATAATGAGCCTGGCAGCAGAAAATTAATAAGGCACCAGTTGTATCCTATTATGAAGAACTTATATCTCCATTTGCCATGAGTAGCACTGGAACTGTTAAAATTAAAATGGACTGGAAAATCTTAACTGCTTGCCTCAAAGTTCTAGGTGCTTTTATAAAGACCATTTAGAAGACTCAGGTCAGATGATTCAGCTGATAGAAATTAACATATTCCTCAACTTCACTGATTTACACAAGCTAAGGTATCAGACCAAATAAGGAAGCAGAAATAAAACAGAGATTTTAGCCCCTGCCCCTTCTCCCCCTTTTTTTTTGTATGTGTTTTCAAATCAAAATGTCCTATGTATAACATGGTCACCATTGCAACTGCTGTTTTACACAGTTCTTGACAACCTCAGTGAGGACAAAGTAGTATTGAATGTGTCAGACCAGTCTGTAGAACAAATTTAACCCTGAATATAATTTAATTTTAATCTACACTTTCCATCCTTTCCTCTTTAGTTTTATTTTGTCAAAACAGTTCCAACAAACTGAAAATTTAGAGGTCAACGGCGTTGATTACATACGCAACTACATTTTGCAGTTTGGGTGCATGCTGTAACTTAAGTGTTATAGACAGCTTTATTAGTTATTAACATAGTGAATGTGCAGAAAGCCTATCCTCTAAAAAGTCCACAAGATTAGTAGAAGTGTTATTACTGGTTTTGATTTTCCCAGATTGGTCTCACTAAGTCCTACTGATTTCCTGATAAGTAAATTTTATCCTGTTTCATTTGGCTTTTGTTATCCCATTCCCCCTTCCTACTAAAATAGAGCCCTGCATATCTTGGGAAGTATGTGAAATATGGCTTAAAAAAATACAGGTCATAAAAAAAATTACTTTTGAGATTTTGTGTGTTGTTCTCTTAACCTCACTGCAGACTTTCAGACATTGTGAATTCAATGGGTTCAGGCTTTAGCCATGAAGTTATTACTTGCTCTTCTCAGTCTTCTTACTTACAAAAAAACCCCCAACAAAATAAACCAACAAAATCTTAGGTGTATTTTACCTTTTTTTTTTTATGGACTAGTAAAACATGTTCTCCTTAAGTTTTGAATATGGAACATAGCTTTGAGGAATGGCCTAGCTAGGAATTAAGGGAAAAATACTAATAACCTCTACAGAGATACTGTGGAGACTCTACTGATACACCATAAAGAATGGGACTACCTCAGGGTAAGAACATGCCTTGTCAGTTCATATCTGCTAAGATATGTTATTTCTCAGGGTACTGCATTTGTATCACAAAATTCTGAAACATGAACACAAAAAAAGTCCTTATCTTTACAATAGGTGTCCTTCCTGAACAGTGTGAAACCTGAATCATAATGGCATGAAGTTTGTCTAAATTTGGAAATGGGAATTAAATAGCATTTCCAGGTGCTTTTATCTTGATATTCCTTATCAAAACTCTTCAGTTTCCTCATTCATGATCTGCATTTTAAAAACTTGCAACTAATTTTCAAGAACTATCTCTGCTGCAATATAGAGCTGCAGTGTGAAAAAGAAATAGATATAAGCTTGGGAGAGATGGATGGACAGGGTCCAGTGTTTCAGCTGGTGATTGGGTGTAGAGGCAGAAAGGAAAGCTTGCTAGCTCTTTGCTCCATCAGGAGCTTAAGGGCTGAGATGCAACTTGTGACACACAATTCTGCCTTTCCTTCCTCACACATTCTCTGGAGGCAATCTATTTCATAAGTACTGATTTTGTCAATAAAAAAAAAAACTAGGATCACAGAATAGTTTGGGTTGGAATGCACCTTAATGATCATCCAGTTAATACAAGTCAAATAATACAGTCATTTTTCTCACTGAAACTGAAATCCAGTCACTGCTGGCGTAACACCTTGGGACAGTAAAACAAATGCTATTTATAACATCTAGCAGTAACCTAATATCATCAGGTATTCAAATATATGGCTTCAGCTACAGCATTTCCCTAAAGCATTCAGTTCTTTTAAAAACACAGCTTTTGTGGCAGAGTTGAAAAAAGTTCCTTTGACTTAAGAAAACCATTTTATTCCCTAAAGGTATCAGATGTTACCTGTCAGCAACAGAGACAAGAATTGAGCCTTGTTTCACAGAAGAAATATTAAAAACACTAGACAAAAGCAGTGTCACTGCAATAAGCTGATGAAATACAACATTTGGGAAATACAGCTTTGGTTAAAAGCTGCTGGCTAAAACTTAATCCAGGAAACAGCAAAACCAATGCGCACACAAAAAAATACAAAAAACAAAAAACAAAAACAACCCCCTAACAAGCTGCTTGGAACGGTTTTTAGAAGCTGATAAAGGCTATCAGCAAAGGCTTGCATTCACTCATAGCAGAAGTAGTAGACAGACTGGGAGTCTAAACTCTAAAAAAGATTCAGTGTTGTTTTTAAGTGCTGACAGAAGGTGAGGGAGGTAGCAGAAGGGACTTTCTGTACGGGCTAAATGAAGAAAGTAACAAATCTGTTTCTAATTATTAATTTTATGCCTGATAAGTAATTAGGGACAAAAGAAAAAAAAAAGAGAGAAACAAAAGATGGATTCTGTATGTCCTGTGCTGTAGGTCTGGGGTTTCTGAGGGGGTGAACAATGAGTCAGACCATGACTCAAATAGCTGTCACGCTGGCACAGGGGGATTTGAGAGCCACCTTCTATCTTACCCTCAAAGTGGGTGATCTGGTCTCAGCAGTGCTGTAACATTAGTCATCTGATAGCAATAAATTCGTGGAACATTACAACTCTGCCATAAATACAAAAGAACCATACAAATGGAAAAAAAGGTTAAATGAGAAAAGAAGCAACTATGAGGATGCTCTTGTGTGATACAGACTACTTGGCCATCTACAGGCAAAACCAGTGGTCAGGAAATACCAGAAACCTGATTATAGCCTTTAAACCAGGTGTGGATTATATTTCATCCTGGGTCTGGAAGCACCAATCTATAAGAGTCTGCTGCAACTTTGAAAAAGTCCCTAAAGAGGGGCTTTGGACAAGGGCTTTTAGGGAGAGGACAAGGGGAATGGCTTTAACCTGACAGAGGGGAGACTGAGATGAGCTCTTAGGCAGAAGTTCTTCCCTGTGAGGGTGGTGAGGCCCTGGCACAGGGTGCCCAGGGAAGCTGTGACTGCCCCATCCCTGGCAGTGTTCAAGGCCAGGCTGGACACAGGGGCTTGGAGCAACCTGGTCTAGTGAAAGGTGTCCCTGCCTGTGGCAGGGGGTTGGAACTGGATGAGCCTTAAGGTCCCTTCCAACTCAAATCAGTCTGTGACACTATGATTCTATAACCTCACACCTCAGGGCATTCTACAATTCAGCAAGAATCATCAGCTATACGTATCCTTGTACTGACTTCAACAAGGCATGTGAAGTGTTGGGTGTAAAGCTTTGTAATTTCATTAATTACGACTGCTTCTGTGTTTAATGTTTCCAGCTAAGGTAAGAACTGCAGAAGGGTGGGGATACTCTATTCTACCCACAGAGCACAGCATTAAAAAAAGGTCACAAATTCAGATGTTCACAAGACTACAGAAATGGAGTATTATTACGGAATGCCCTGTTGTAGCCCAAGGGCTTGTCTGCTGTGAATAATTTCTGGATTTTGGCAGGAACACATGCTAGCTTAATTTGCTCCTACAAAATTTTGTTTACTTGCAGTTTCTTCTTACCAATCAAAAAGCTGTTCTGACCCACCACTTTCAACATTGTTAAAACATATGCACAAACCTGAACAGGATTTAGCGTATGGCTGCTCCATGGTTTTCCTTTTGAGGGCATATATGAAATAAAGACTTTGCCAATTATAAACGTATCCAATATGAAATTACAGATTGACACTATATGTCTAAAAAAGTTGTCAGGAAAACAATGAAATAAGTTAAAAGCTTTAAACTCCATACCATTACCATGAGAGGAAAACAGACCTCATGCTAGGACTAAATCAAACAAGTCACTCTAAATTGAATGCAAATATATCTTTGCCAGGAACAAAGATTTCAACTTCTCAGTTTTCAAGTTATTTGAAACACTGAAAAAAATTTCCACAAAAATTTTCAAGGGAATAAAATTCCCAGAATGGGTATCTAAATGTGTCAATAAGACAACATGGTAAAGAAACAAACACACAGGTGCAGAGTAAAACTTAAAAATTCAATTATACATGATTGTTAAGTATTGGTTTTCTTGCTAAAGTAGTATCATCATCAGTAATAGGCAGAATAAAGTATATCTAATTTTATGGCACCTGTAACAATAAAATTCTTTGATGGAGCATGGTTTTAAGAAAAGAAATCATTCATTAGGAAAGTGAAAAAAATATACTTTCTAGAATATTTTCTGGTTTCAGAAACTTTTCCAGTTGTAATTTTCTCTTCCTTCTCTCATCTCCTCTTTCTTAATCCCGTAAGATACAGAGGAACTTTCTGACACTCAAACCTGAAGTAGATTAAATAAATGTGTGTAAGAGAACAAAATTAAATTATTAGCTTTTTCCATCCAGGATATACAAAACTCACTGTGTCAGTTACAGAGGAAAATAAAAAGTAATTGAGAAAACTTTTTATATTTTCTCTTTTTAGAAAGGTACCCTTTGTCTCCCAAAAAGACAGATCCCCCAAAACATAACCACCTGGAAGAGATAAAACCCGTAAGGATTTCTACTGCCCACAACTTTAGATGAAGCTCTATTGAGAGTGCTTAACCAGCAAAAGGAAAGGAAGCACAATGCAAAAGCCAGAAAAAAGGAAATAGTCTGTTACCAAAGGACTATTAATTGCTCCCAAAGAGCAAGTGATGATCTTCTTCCTTTATTTACTTGGACTTTCAGCTGTCTAATCAAAGAAATGCTATGTTGGTTGCTCTGAAAGAAAACTGTACCTTTTGTTTCCATTATTGCCCACTAGATCTTAAGGGCTTTCATTGGACTGGTTTTATAGCTTACTACTGCACTTCAGAGAAGAAAACAAGCAGCAGCCAGCTCTCAGCATCAGTTTCTATGGTTAGTAAACAGGAAAAGGATTACAGAACACCACTCAGCTCACTCAGGTTTTGTGGCTGTTATTATTTGGTCTTTCCTCCAAAGCTGAAATTTTTAATTCCAGTGAATTTACACCATTTGGAAACCTGGCTTTCTAACTTCAATTAGCTTTAATATTCAAGCCAATAGACTAAAAATGCTAAAACAAAACAATTTTCCACAGTCTTCACTGGCAAATGCTCTGACTGCACCACCCAAGTCTTGGAAGGGGACTGTGAGAATGAAGACCTTGGGCCCACTGTAGGAGAGGATCTGGTTCAAGACCATCTTGAGAACCTGAACGTGCACAAGTCCATGGGACCTGATGAAATCCATCCAAGGGTCCTGAAGAAGCGGGCAAATAAAGTTGCTAAGCCACTGGCCATCATATTTGAGAGATCATGGCAGTCAGGTGAAGTTTCCAACAACTGGAAAAAGGGAAATATAACCCCCATTGTCAAGAAGGGGGAAATGGATGACCCCGGGAACTACAGACCAGTCAGTCTCACCTCTGTGCCTGGCAAAATTTTGGAGTAGATTCTCCTGGAAGGCATGCTAAGGCACATGAAAAACAACAAGGTGCTTGGTG
>NDXB01000142.1:0-10237 GCA_002631895.1 Agapornis roseicollis
TCTTGAAAGGAGGTTGTAGACAGGTAGGGGTTGGTCTCTTTCACCAGGCAGCAACGGACAGAATGAGAGGACGCAGTCTCAAACTGCACCAAGGATGGTACAGGTTGGATATTAGGAAGAAGTTTTTCACAGAAAGAATAATAAAATATTGGAACAGTCTGCCCAGAGAGGTGGTGGAGTCACCATCCCTGGATGTGTTTAAAAAGAAACTGGATATAGAGCTTGATGACATGGTTTAGTGGAGGTGTAGGGCATGGGTTGGACTTGGTGATCTTAGAGGTCCCTTCCAACCTGGTGATTCTGGTGGTGATTCTGATTCTGTGATTCTTTTTTTTACCTGTTGCTAGAGCACCATTGACCTCCTCCTACCAATTGCTTGGTCCCACTGGCAGTTCCCCAATCTGCAAGACCACAAGCCACAGTACAAAAAGCCTACTTAGAGACACCTCATGTCAGTGAGAAGAGCTATCAGTAAATTCTTCATGTTAGATAGCAATATAAAGATGGCCATTTAGCTGCCTTGGGCAAATCTTGGGAAGAATCTACACTCAGATTGCACTAAAGCTTGGCAGGGGTAGGAACTAACCCTTAAATTTCTTTTGTAATTTTGACCAGCAGCCCTCATACCTATAGGGATAGGTGAGCTCAGAGCAGCCCACATGGTTAAGAAGGCAATGGGGCTACCTGAAGTTTCTGAGGTGTAAAGGTTTTATATTCACTGATTTCTTGCTCTTCTAGTCCCATCAGATGCTGACAAAGACATGTATAAATGAAGCCAGCTTTGCTATAACCTTCAATTCAGTTGTGAGCAATAGAGACCTCACTTTAAAATGTTGCTGTGCAGGATTTAGATTCAGTGAAACCCAAGAATTTTCCTAGATTAAGACAGTAATGTCCTGTCTTTGTTGTGAGACCTGGTGGTTAGTATTATCAGGCTTTTCAGATGCATTACTCCTTCCTTTTAGTCTTTCTTGCTCTGCTGATGAGAACATGGTTATTTTCCAAATACAGTTATAGTCCAACATAACTCCCATTCACAGACAGTCAGATGAGAAATTCTCCTCCCTGTGGACTTTCAGATAGGCCTTTTTGAGCTTACCTCTAGCGGCAGTAAGGCAGGCTGTTAATAGCATTCATGCTTCTGATTCACTGTGCATACAAGAAGTAGCATTTCTTTTGCCTTATTGTGAGGAGTTTTAACATCATTGAAGTTTTACCTTTTTGAGAAAATAATGAATGCTGAGATTCTCCATGGTGAATTGAAGCTTTAGAGAGAGGAGTACTGCCTCTTGAGTAGTGCTTGCAGGCATGACACAGATGATCTAAACTCAGTGGAAGAAATGAGGTTTTTTACTTCAGTATGTTCTGTTTCTTCTTTTCTCTCTACCCCCTCACTTCCAACCCTGATCTGTTTTGTGGCAGTTTGGTTAGTTTATGAGTTTGCAAAAAAATTAAAAAGAATTTGCCTTCTTGAATAGATATGATTACGTTTAGGTGTGTTTAGCTCTTATTTTGCAGCTCATTCTGGACATAGTTAGATGGTACATACAGAGCTAATCACTGCAGTGTTTAGGATTCTCACAAGGGATTCTTACTGATTGTAAGTGATTCTTACTGATTGGAAGTGATACATGGAACCCCATTTTTCTAAGTAAGTCTAGTCCCTGTCAGCCCTTGATCTGTGGGAAATATAGGTCCCTGCACCTGCTGTCCTCCTGTCTCCAGACTGGTGTTTTTACACATCTCTAATCATTAGGAAAAGTCAAAGATGATCCTACAGCTTTGTCCAGGGTTGGGATTATATTCATAGGCTTTCCACATGATCAAGTAGCATTACATTGGCATTTCTCATCTGCTCAGCCTAGGAAATGTGCCTAGGCCTCCTCAGAATTCTTCATGTCCATCCATCAGGTGTTTTTTACCACTTGCCTTGGGGATGCTTGGCTTAGACTGAAACAATATGAAAGAATATGAGGAGAATAATACTCTGTTCACAGCACAGATCAAAGAAGAGACATGAAAAGGGTCCTCTGCTCCTTCGGAGAAAGAAACCAGACAGGAAGACTATAAATGAAAGGAGGAAAAGAAGCTGATTAGCAGGAGATGGTGCCATGTTGCCCCAGACTTCTGTAGTTCTGCAATACACACAGAGGTGTCCTCAGAGTCTGCCACAAGCCAAACCCTGTGTTTTGCCTTCTTGAGTTACACATAGCAAACATGCCTTAAGGGATCAGCCTCGTCAGAATTGTTCCATAACAGCAAAGCTTACATAAGTTCAGTAGCTAAATTTTCTCCTGAGTGTTACAGCTCCACAGAAATCTTTTTTTTGTGTAAGTCTATTTGGATGTTTGCTAGTTTATACCTGTAAACTAGAGGTGTATGGGGAACCTTCACCTGATACTGACTGACAAATCTCAGTCTACTAGTGAGTTCTGTAACCCTGGAGACCTTGACAACATCCAAAGCTGTGGGTAAGACCCCTCAGAATAAGTTCAGCTGATATACTACAGGTGTCCATATCCAAATGAAATGCATGAGGATCCCTTCTAGTCAATAGCAAGAAACAGACACTTTTCACTTTTTACTCATCTCATTCTAAAGTAGTTGTCTAGAATAGACCAGATGAATTGCACTGAAAAAGAGTTCTGCCAGCCCATCTGTGTCAGAGCTGTAAAGAGTTCCGAGTCTTAACCTATCTAGCTCTGCCAAGAGGAAACTTTAATAGGGATGTGGTTATATGGTCAAAAGTTTTACTGCTTCATTTTGATTTGCTATAGAGTCATAGTTGACATTGCATGATAGTTTATTATGTTACAGGGCAAAATACCACTTTGTTGATATAGTTATGTTCACACTGGAAACACTTTCTAGTGAAGTGCAGCCATTTCCTCTACTCCATGACTTATAAAGACCTGCTATCCAGCTCATTCTTTCATACTTGTTTGCAATTGGAGGCCTTCATTTCTAGAACAGTGAGTAGGAAATGTTTTATTCATTTGATTTTCCAATACATTATTTCACTCTATATTCTACAATCCAGAATTCCAGAGAATTTAATAAAAAGTTTACTAAAATAGGGACATCCTGTTTCCAGATACTTACTGTATATATGGCAGATATGAATCTGGGTCCATACTCTGGGGATACAGAACAATTTCATTGATGAATTTTTGATTTTGTGATGCTTTCCATCCAAACATTATTGTCTACGCAAGCACTTGTTTTACGCACACAGCTACATTCTCTGAGAGGAAGAGACCGTTTTGTCTACCTGCTGAAGTCAATGATGAAGTGTCAATAAGACAATATTAAGGACTTCTTGATTACTGGAGAGAAGCTGTAATCTTAAAAATGTGTTAGCTAGCATGGTTTAAATAGTATGCTTTAAAGTGCTCTCAGGGTGAGATAGACTTCAGCTTATAAGAGTTCAACATGAGCTCTAGAAGAAGTTAGTCTGTATTGTATTGAAATGCCACTGTGTTCAGTTTTCAGAAGTGTTAGGAAGTTTTAAATCTAATCTCCAAATTTTTTAATAAAAGTTATATTCATGCCTGCATAAATTGTCACCATACTCAGGATTTTCTTTTAAATCTGGCTTCTGGGGTCAGGGACAAGCACTCTACTTTTGGTTTAAGATTGTGACAAAAAACAAAGTTCAAGTATATAACAGCTAGGACTTGAGAGGCAAACATATGTACATGTATATATAAACACAGTCTTCTTTATTTGTGAATCAGGTAGCAGCACAACTGACATTCTGAACAAATACTCAGCTTTTCATATTTTACAACCTTTTATCTTACTTTATTTTTAATCCTAGAAATAAAATCTATAGTCTAAGGCTTCCTATCATCCTCTCTATGCCAGTGAAAACCTGCAGTTTACATACTTGCAGGGTGAGTCAGTAAGACAATCCTGCCCCCCTGTGCCAGGCAGGATGTAGACACTGAAATGTTTTTTACTGTTGTTTTTGCCTCCCAGCAGCTCTCACAAAATGAATTTCGATCAGCAGTATCCCAAAAGCAAAGCATGGCCAGACTAACTCACAGTTTACCTTCAGGGCCTCAAAGAAACAAAACAAAACAAAACAAGAAGTTATAATTGTGCAATTCATGCTGATCTGTTTAAACAGTATCAGTAAACAGTGAGATTAAGGTAGTTGCCATTTTGTCAGTCCATTTTCAGGTATCTATGAAAAAAAGGAAGCTCAACTGTTCACATGAAAGCTAAGCCACCCATACCCTTACTCAAAATTTCAGACCTCAGATCTGTTGCGCTTGCAAGTGCATAGCCACATAGGACATAACCTCCAAAGAGATATTGGTGCAAGGACACAATGGGGAAATCACATTTCTGTCTTTGGGGTTGAAGTACAGCTCTGAATGTTTCCTTTGCTTTTCTTCCAGGAGATCACAAGATGCTGATAGGATTTATGCCAGTTCTGGTTTAAATTTTACTATTACAGGAGTAACATATCCTTGATGTTTACTAAAACAATGCTGCCTATCTTTATCTTACCAACAAGTAAAATGTCTCACATGATAGCCCCAACACATGGCTTGCAAAGTTGGATGAATCCTTAACAAGGACAGTTCATGACAATTTATCACATGTGGCTTCAATGACCTAGTAAGCTTTTTCAGTGATTAAAAATAGGTCTGATTGTGTTAATTGCTTCATTGAAATGTGAATACAGGCATTTCAGAACACAATATGTGTGTATATAGGACTGAGTTGTTTGTGAAAGATGAGAAAAAATAACCCAAAATGATCTTACAAGATCAGACAAAAGAGAAGCAATAGCAGAATTTATTTAAACTTGAAAAAATGAAAGCTAAAACAATGGAGAAAATAAAATTCAAACCACTGAATTTGAGAAGTGAGAGAAACTTGGAAGGCATTCCTGGTGAAACAGGCAGAAAGGGATTAGCAGTCACAAATAGGCAATTAATTTCATAATGAGATATGACACCAAAATTCAGGGACAATCCAGAATTCCAGAGAATTGTTTAGTAAGCTCTCTAAAATAGAGACATCCTGTTACCAGATACTTGCCATATATATTGCAAATATGAATCTGGACTTGCTATTTAAAAGAGAAAAAGGAAAACTAAATAACTATGTGACCCAGATAAATTATATCTACAAAACTAGCAACATTATTACAAACCAGAATAACTTGACTGCAATTGCAAAAGCTTTGCTACTTCTAAAATGCCCTTGCTGTGCAGGTGCATTTTGGGAATGAAGGAAGGCAAGAGGCTAATAGATGATCCAGAAGTGCATAAGAGGCTCTTCAGCAGTAAGTATAGTGCAGTTCAGGGTTTGGGGAGTGTTGCTGGTGCAGTGAAGAGGGAAATGTTAGACAGAAGCATGTAGGACCAAAAGAACTTATTCAGCATTGGTATTGCTTGCTTACCTAAAAGCACATCACTCTAAGAAAAATAATGAAGGTGAGGACATATACATATGTGTCTGTATCTGTTTCCTTATATATATATATATATACAAGTATATATATACACATATATATACATATAAATGTATATATATAAATATGTATATATGTATATATATACACATATATATGCACATATATATGTGTGTATATATATATTTCCTTTTATATATATATGTATATATATATGAATACAAATTGGAAGGAAAAAATATTTTTTAAGTGACAGCAATTTTCTCATTTACTTAAACGTGCAATATGCTCAAACAGATGCTGTTGTTGCATCAATAAATAACTTCAGTACTCCCTTACTTCACAGCTATGTTTTTCAGATAACCAGAGTTAGGATCAGCTGTATTGATTAGGATCATTACTCAGAGTTCCAATGATAGTCAGTGCAATCAGCATAAATTGGTGATAAATAGGATCAATCATTTGGAAGCAATAGTCAGAAGATGTGCAAGTGCAGACTGTGTGTTGCCCTCTATTGTTTCTGTTAATATTATTTTCCTGTAAATACTTTTTTCCATTTCTTTTCAAACCCTATTTTTTGATAATTTTGTTCACTGTGCATGTGTAATATTTGAAAGATGATAATTTAATGGTGGTTTCTCAGCAGGGAAAAAGTTAAAATGTACTGCCTTTTGTCTGTGTGGTGAGTTGCTAAATCACCTCCCACAGTATGACACAGCTTGCAGCATTATGCATGACATAAAAACTCTTCATTAACATGTGTTGTTACTGTGTCTCTCTGTGAAAAATGTATTATGTTTGTTGGTCTGTTCATAAGTAAACCTTGTTGTAGGCGAAGATTTTGTACTCCTGTGAATAAGAATTAAATACTGAAATGTGTATATATATATATATCATGACACAAGATACAAGGAAGTAGGTTGGAAGGTTTGTCTGCCCTCAATATTTAGCATGTTTTTTGTTGCCTCTTCTCCACTGTCTGTGTAAACATCTGTTCAACTCCTCTAAACAAAAACCTTGGACAAGAAGTATATACAACACATCAGAAAATGAATGAAATATGGTTGGCTTTTACAGGGAATTTACTTTCTTTTATTAATTCTGCACACCTTCATGCAAAGTCTACCTTGCTGAGCAGTAAGTAGGTCAGAATCTTCTGTACAAGTCATCTGCGTCTGTGACAAAAAAGCCTCCAGGGTGTGTAATAGCATAGTGGCATACTGTGTGTGGGGACCTTACTCTGCCTAGAGCTGTTCTTCGACTTACTGCTAGCTGTTTAAGTGCCAGTTGTGGTATGCTGGCTGTGCCCATAGAGGAAAACTCCTCAACTTGTGGGCTTTTCTTCTGAAGAGTTGGCCATCAGGGATGAGGCACAGTAGTTACAAGGGATATGGAGTATTAATACTAACTCTGAACACAGTTTTATTCATTTATTTAAATGTAATAAGTGCATAGTTGGGCTTCTGCCACAATGATACTGAAAGTAGTTTCAATGTGTACTTGACAGAAAGGAAGAAAGTAAGATGCAGAGATTATGCCAAAGATGCAAAAATTAATGACATCTGCAATGTGATAAATACGAATTAAGTGTGCCCTGCAGGCTTCAGGTCCTTCACTGTAACTCCAAGTAAAAGAAGATACATAAGAATTACAGTTTGAACGTTATTATCTTTTGCCCACAATATATTGATTTGATACCATATACCATTATCAAGTGGATTTGCATTTTAATGTCAGAAGCTAATCTTCTGACAACAGACACTTTGTACTCATATATGAAAAAACACTGTACAGAAATGACACCAAACCTAATTCATGAACTACTAAAATATTTGTATATTATACTAAAAATTGAATGTCATTCAGTAAAATACTTAGAAGAGGATTCTTTGGACACAAAAGTATACAAAAAACTGCATACTTCTTTGTGCAAGGTAAGAAGAGATAGAAAAGGTTGATTAGAAAGAAGATTCTCATTGAGGAATCTCTGTGGTGCCTGCTTCCCATCTTTGGTACCACACACAATTACACAGCTATTAATGCCATGTTCAGGTTTTACTGCATTGTATTAAATGCAGACCCAGAGTGGATATTATTGAGCAAGCGTATACTTCCTGATTATAATTATGGTAATGGACTGTCAGTGAGATACATAATAATAGATGTCATAAACACACAGATAATATCAGCTCTTTCATATTTATGTATTGTCTCCTTTCTCTTTTATTTTTTTTTTCTTTCTTTTGGGTCACTAAACCTTTTTGCAAAATTATATGTCATATTCCTCACATAATGTTATAAAAGCGTATATATTAACAATTAGCTTAGTTTTGCCTTCCAGAAGACCTGCATTCGTTTTGATTATAACCTGTCAAAACTGAAATGTAGCAGTTGGTTTTTTAAAGTGAAGTTATGGCCTCAGAAACTTGTATCAGAATTTTCTGTTAAGATAGCTTTTGGTTTTTATTCACTGGCAAAGTGAAATTTATTTTCCTTAAAGTAGACACAGTTCCTACCAGAACAATGAAAGACTGTGATGCACTAGGTAATGCACATTTTGACTAGCCTTCTGGCTGAAAAGGAACAGAAATTTGTTAGTGTCACACTAGTCATGCAGCTTCTGCATCACTGATTTATATTTCTCCAAGGGAAGGTTAAAGGTATAGCCTTTCATTGCATGGTGTGCACTCTTTTGCTCTGCACAAGGAAGATAAAGCCTGCCAGAAGGAAGTGGTGAGTCATTGGTATTTTTCTAGTTTCTTCAATATCAGCTTATTTCACAATCATAAAGCATTTTCCAATTCATTTGCCCTTTAATCCAGACAGAAAACATAATATTGTATAAACAATAACTGACACATCAAATACAGTCAGTACTGGCCAATATTCATATATCACAGCCTGGTGCAAGAATGAAGGTGCTGGCATATCCCGTTTTTGCTATTACATCCCCCTCTCCCCAGATCCTTTCCCTTGCTGCTTTGTGATACTAAAGATGGAAGAAATTTATTTTGTTAATATTTCCTCTTTTTTGTCCGCCTCTATCCATTTTCGACACTTCTGTATTGCTAGGTCATCTTAGTCTGTTCTCTTATCATAAAAAAAACCCTGACGTTCAGTGAGCAGGTGCTGGTACTGTCACTGAAAACATGCATCACAAACTCAGTATATATTGCCTATTCTGAATAGAAATGGAGAGGCTAGGAAACCCCCTAGGTTTTATTCCTTCTTTCAATGAGAAGGACTGAAGTGCAGTTTTTCTATTGTCACAAATTCATCTACCTCAGCTTTCTGTTCTGATAATTATTTCCTTTATTGATTGCTTTTCTTGGTCTTCACTAATTTCTTGAATAATTATAAAGGGCCTCATGAATGCAAGAGGTAAAAGAATTTGCATTAGCCACAATCACTAAGCTTTTATGGCCGTTAGCTGGAGTGTGCCAGAATGATTAAATGAATAAAAATAGTTTGAGTTTAAAATCTGCAAATATCCAGATTTTCTTCATCAGGAAGGGAGAAAAGATCCTGAGCTATTTCTCCAAGCTCTGTTTCTCAGGGCTTTGTATGCCCCCAGCTGCTCACCACTTCAACAAGTATCTGGCAAATATTAATGTCTGATTTTTATTATTGTTGATGTTATTACTAATTATTTCTAGTATATTGCTTCTATGCCAGTAACCATGGCCACAAAAAGTTTATTATTCAAGTACTCCAGGGCAATTCTGCCTTGGTTTTTCTCAGAGTGCTTCGTGTTTTTAACCTTAGCGTGTCTTCAGAATCCCAGTCAAAAAGTTGAGCTGGGTTTTTTGGTTGGTAGGTTCATGCATTTTGGATGGCTCGTCTCCCACTAACAGTGGATTATTTACTGGAGAATGGATGGAAAGCCTGAAGCAACCACTCTCCCTGCCCCTCCCTGCAACAGGGTCTGAGCACCAAGTGCAGAGCAGCTGGTACAAAGCCAGCTTCCAAATAGCTGTCAAGATTTAATGTGCTGTAGAGAAGAATCCTATATGGGCCTCATCTCCATTGTATCCCCAATAAAAAGTGGATTAGGGAGAGGAGATGGAAAACCTAGATGGATATTCCTAAGGCAAATAACCTATCACGATTGCTAGGAATAGTAAGAGTTTAGGAGACATATAGGAGGACATGAGGAAACAAATGGAGCATATGGTACACACAGAAGTATGGTGGTTGGATGAGGGAGACCTCAGACTCACTCTATGGAAAAGATGGCTTTAATGAGGAGAGTGCCAGAGCTCATAACAGACAGGGAAGGTCAGAAAGGGCCCCTGACACAATCCCATCCCCTAAAAAGATGTCAATAGCAAGCTTTCCCTTGCTATCCCAGTCTGTGTCAGGGGATGGAGAGGGCTTTGCCATACGTTCCCATATCATAAGATGGTGACTGGGGCAGGGGAGGAAAGATACCCTCAATTACAGAAGGCAAATTATGTCTCTTGAAAATGCTGGAATGCCAGCCTTCCTGCTTGGAAGTACATTTGGCAAACTCACAAATAAAGGGAGTAAGTTCAACTGGCAGCACTGAATGCATTTGGGCACACATCCAAATTCAGCTGTTTCTTGACATCCTCACCAGTTACTTAAATAAATGGAAAAAGTTTTAGAAAGGAGTCCACCCCAGATCCTGTCACTATACTGAGACCTCTGATCAGCTAATGGACTTTGAGGGCATCATGCTGTAGACAGGGATATGCCAATCTTAAGGATCAAACAGTGAACTCAACAGTAACATCAAAAAAAAAAAAAAAAAAACAAAACAAAACAAAAACAAACAAACCCAAA